>ONZK01000361.1:39679-67654 GCA_900322385.1 Pharnaceum exiguum | reverse complement strand
AAGTCGTTCTTGGACCGATTTATGACCGACTCGACTCAAACCGAATCGTCGATTTGAAAAAAATTCAAATCGTTGTCGCATCGGTCCTTTTCGATTTGGTTCGACTCCGATGCCATTATCCACCGACTCGATTCGATTCGGTTTCCAGCGACTCGAATTCGACTCGATTTTCGACTGCAAACCAATCGTTGGCCAGCTCTACTGACCTATACCATAATACCAATTTGGGGTCTCACTTATTCAATATGTCAAAAAGGGTACCCGAACTTTCAATATTGTACCAATATGGGTACCTGCTCTAACGCCGTTACATTTTCTTGTTAAGTGTGATGACGTGTCATACTTTGATTGGCTGGGGATGTGGAAATGCAGCAAATTGGCCATTTTACCCTTACTGTAACTTATTTTTCATCATATTTTATAGTTTCTTGATGGAAATATACCATTTTGGTTACCCGACATATAGAATAATACCAAGTTGGTACCCGTTTTTTTCAATATTCCAAAATAGTTACCTGACTAATTAAAGGTTGTACGGCTTGTACCATTTTGGTTACCTCATTGGTTTAAGATATAGAAACTCGTGAAAATTGGGGCTATTTTGGTCATTTTAGTATCTAAGTTTGGTTGTAGTGTACTTTAACTCCTTAACTTAATAAAAGAACATAAGTTTAATTAAAAAGAAGACAATTCCCGCCAAAATTCCCTAACTTAATAAAAGAATAAAAACCCTAATTTTGATTTCATTTTCATCATAATTCTTTTCTTTTATATTGTTGAGGAAAACTACAGTTTAGACAAATTGGGATGCTAAAATGACCAAAATAGCCCCGATTTTTACGTTTTTCAGTGACGAAACCAGACACCATACAGGTAACCAAAATGGTACAACCTTTAATTAATCAGGTAACTATTTTGGAATATTGAAAAAAACGGGTACTAACTTGGTATTATGCTATATGTCGGGTAACTAAAATGGTATATTTCCTTTCTTAATTATCAATTCCATTTTCCTTTTCTTAAAAAAAGTATAAAATATGATGAAAAGCGAGTTAGTGTAAGGGTAAAATGGCAAATTCGAAGCATTTTCACATCCCCAGCCAATCAGAGTATGACACATCATCACATTTAACAGAAAAATGTAACGGCGATAGAACAGGTACCCATATTGGTACAATGTTGAAAGTTCAGATACCCTTTTTGACATATTAAATAAGTCAGACCCTAAATTGGTATTATGCTATAGGTCAGGTACCTAAAATGGTTATTTTTTCTAATAAGAATCTTCTCTGACACTGAGAATTGAGAAAAATACTCACTCAGTTTCATAACTTACTTCTTGTTTGAGAATTGCACGCAAATTAAGAACTGTGTAACTACAATTACCGTTTAAATTAAGTGGAGAGGAGAAGGTGAGTGAGTGGGAGTTCTGAGAGTGTATGGTCATTTTGCCCCAAAAATCTAACTAAATATGGAAATAAGAAGAAAGATATAAAACACCCCAAAAAGGAATATAAGAAGCAAGTTATGAAACGGAGGTAGTAGGAAATATGATTATTTTTGCTCTTATATAATATTTTTTCTTTTCAAGAGGCCATTACACTTCACGCACAACCTTTTCCTCTTTTAGTAATGGGTGTATCAGGTTACAAACTCTTTTGTACTCGTATGATGGAAGATCAGAAAAGGTATTCTCGTCTGCGTGTGAGGAGAGGAACATGTTGTCGGCCACTGCCTACTGGTATAGAAGTTTGATTATCGCCATTTTGGCTATCCTATGTAGCTCGTTAATGAACTTACTTGATTCGGAAGCGGTTTTGTTCAGCTTAATTCAAAGTCCGTGTTGACTATCTGGGAATGAACTTCAAAAGAAGTTGAGAACAGGACATATTCCAGGTTCCATTCTTCCAAGCAACGAACACCTCATTTCGATTAACCGTAGTACTCTGTTCTTTTTACTACAACAATGCAATTAGGGTAATTTCGAAACAAAAGTCTCTGTTTCTTAAGCAAGGGTATGGTTGCATACACGTGGACCCCAAGCACCCCCATGGCCTCATTAAATAGGGATTACATTCGATTGTTTACTCTTATCTCTTATAGCTTGCGCTGTCCTTGAAACTCAGTCTAAAACTGGTGACAAGAGACTAATTCCTGAAGTGAAATATATCTTGTTTATAACAGGATTCCACTTAAATGGCTTTGCAACTTGATCTTTCATTTCATATGTTGTGTTGCATAATTCCCAAGCCGTACCTCCTAGTTCTTCAAGATTCTGTTAATTCATTCTTGAAGAATACGTACACTAGTACTCAGTAGGAGAATTAAGTCTTCGCATATGAACGGTTGTACTGAATTACTGATCTTTCAATCTCGAACTCTTGCGAGTCACTTGGCTAGAATGGAGCATCACTAACAATGACTAGCATTGTAGTAGCATATAACTAGAGGACCGAGCCAAGTGGTAAGTGCAGCCAATAATCAGGCCTAGAAACTTATTCTACAGACCATACAGCAGAAGTTAAGCATACATTTTCAGGTGATGCCAAGAGAAGTACAATTTTCCCTAGCTATTCCCAAATGCCTACCTCCATAAACCCATCCTCTGATGCACACGCTCTAAACATACCATTAGTATTAAATCCATAAGCAACCTCCCCTTTATTGGAAACTGCGATGAGTCCTGCCTGACCCTCATCTAGCCGCTCCTTGATGACAAAGTCCACTGCCTCTTGTAGGCAAAGCCCTTTGTATTCCATGACAGCAGCCACATCACGTGCCAGGGTGGCACGTAAGATTGCCTCCCCCTCTCCAGTGCATGAGACACCGCATAGATCGCACGCATAGGTACCTGATCCAATGATGGGAGAGTCCCCAATACGGCCGCTCATTTTGTTCATTAGACCCCCGGTTGACGTGGCAGCTGCACAACGACCTTGGCTGTCCACCACTACGCACCCTACTGTTTCTGCTGCATATACACTCATAGGTAGACCGTTCATCATCAAAGGGCTGTCTACCTCAGCACCGCAAGTTTCCAGTAATCCTGTCGTTGGGATTCTGTAGTCAAACTGTTCAACCAAAAATCAAATGATTAGCTGAAATTTTTTGAACAATTGTATCGATTGAATTGTTCTAACAACTTACATTCAGTGAAGAGAAGTCGGATAATCTACATTACATATACATTTGACAAGCTGAATAATAGCATGGATTGAAAAGTGAAGACCATGGTATTTTATTTCATTGATTTATTTTGGAAATATGAATTCTTTTTTAATTATTATTATGCAGAGATCTTACACCAAGAAAACAGAATTATATTGATTAATATCTGACGTACAATGGAACACCGTGTCATCAAGTATTTTCTTATGTATCGCAAGAAACGTTGGCTGCAACTTGTCAAAATTGTCAACTATTAGGTTGCTGAACAAGAAAAATGCTTATTATCAATTTATCATTTCATGTACTCATCGTACTAATCCATCTGTAGTATGAGGATTGAAACGATTGGATTTGTCTAGCTCTGCCGTTTCATATAATCACATTTATCAGTTCCCACTTTTAGCATCTATCTATCTATCTATACTATATATTAAAGATAGAAATGCTCTAGCCAAGTCTACTTTGTTGCCATGTGGCATTTAGCCATTTCCCCTTTCTTGCCATCTATACTATATATTAAAGATAGAAATGCTCTAGCCAAGTCTACTTTGTTGCCATGTGGCATTTAGCCATTTCCCCTTTCTTGCCATGTGGCTTTCAATTAATGTAGAATTTGTTCAACATGAAAAGTTTTATAAAAAAAACTAATGTAAAAGAAAAGAAAAAAAAAATCTAACTTTGATGGTAATGTTTTTTCAACTTCTATCAACACAACTATATGTAGCAAACGGGTCGGGCGAGTCGGTTTCGAACGAGTCAAAAATATATCGGGTCATTAGTAGGCCGGGTCACTTCGGTTGCGGGCCGTTAACGGGCGGTCAGTTTCCGTTTTGGGTTGGTCTCGGGTTGACCAACGGGTCAGTGACGCCTTTTTTATTTAAAAAAATAATGAAAACTTTGCACTTTTTTAACATTTAAAAACCGGTTAACCGTATTTAATTAATTTATCCAAAAATTTACTTTTGAACAACTTTAATTTATCATTAAAAATAAAGTTTTAATATAAAAATATTAGTGTTTTTGGGTCAAAAAAGTGGTTTCGAACGGGTCCGGTTTGACCACACTCGTGCATCGCACGGGCCTCTAACAAGTTATGTACCTTTAAGAAAAAAAAAGCAACTACCGGGCTATCCCAATTAATATTACAACAGTAGACAATTTTCAATGTCCAACATTTCACTACTAATGTTTTCAACAATTTTAAGAATAGATTTCAAAAGACATCCATGTCGCTATGATCTAACAACCACTATAGCATGTTTTGACAATTTGTTAGCTACTAAAACATCTTGCTAGAATTTGATTTTCATTGTTATGTCATTATCAATAAATACCCAAAAAATGCAAACTTTTCATGTCATTAACACTTGAATTTGATATGCAACAACGAATACAACTAAAAAAAGATAAATTTCATGTTTAAATTCATACATTAGAATAGGTAGCAATAAATGAATTTACATGACAATAATGCCTAAGAAATGATCATGAAAAAACCGAAACAGATATCCATGACAATGAGGACGGACACACAAAACGCAATAAAATAGAAAGGTAATTTCCAATGCAGCTTCACATTCACCACACACACCAATCACTAGAATAAAGTCTTAACAAATGTTATTACTCTTTTCTCTCAAAAAAAAGTGTTCTTACCCTTCTACCACAACGAGAGATGTAAATCTAGAAGGAAAATAGTGAAAGTCTAATGACGAAGTAAGAACCAATGCTTTAATAGTGCAAACCCCCAAGGACGATATGTTATTTAGAATACTCAAATTTTAATGCATCGAATCTAAAACAAACTGTTAATGTTTGTGTTTAGTGCGCCAAGAGATATTCACAACACTAGAGAGGTTTCAACCTAAAACCAATTGGTGATAGGTGGAGTGATCCTCTAGGCTGTAAACATCTCAAGGCTTAGTCATTTTGTCAATGTGGGACAAAGTCCCTTTGTATATCTCAACACAAACCATGTTTTTAACCTATTTTCTTTGAATAAATTCATGTAATACTTACTCAATCCATTACCTTAAATCACAAATATCGCATAAACCAAAACTTTTGTAACTTTGTTTGGATCAATCACAAATTTCCAATCAAAACATCTACTAATGTAGTAGAAGGGAAAAAAAAGAAAGAAAAAACTCTCAAATCCCATCTACTATATTTTAAAGCAAAGATGGTTTCTGCCACATGTCATTCCTCAAGTCACTCTCAGGCCTCTTCTGTTCTCTCGTGAGATGTGGATTATGTGGATTAAAAAACTAAATCTTATTAAACAGTTAAAAAAAAAGAGGATGTGCCTCTTCCTCTTCCTCACGCTTTACCTGCTGTCTGTTCTTGTCTATTCCCTCTCTCTTCCGTCCTTCCTCCTTCCCACATAATGTACTATATTTTAAAGCAAAGATGGTTTCTGCCACGTGTCATTCCTCAAGTCACTCTCAGGCCTCTTCTGTTCTCTCGTGAGATGTGGATTATGTGGATTAAAAAACTAAATCTTATTAAACAGTTAAAAAAAAAAGTGCCTCTTCCTCTTCCTCACGCTTTACCTACTGTCTGTTCCTTTCTATTCCCTCACTCTTCCGTCCTTCCTCCTTCCCACATAATTGCTTTATTAAAAAAATGCATCTACAGTTTTCAGCGGATTAGAAAACGATCTATGTGGTGTCCTCATCGTCATGTTCCCGGTCAGTCCCTTCTCTCTCCTCATCCTCTTCATCATCATCATCATTGTTATTCACTAATTATTATTATTAAACTGATGTTTTTATTTCTTTTTAAATTTTTTAATTTGCAGTGTAAGATTGGATCTTGCCTAACTATAATATTCTGCTGGATAACATGAAGAATTTTGAGAATGATCTCAAGCAAATTTCCATGGCTATGATGTAAGTTTAATTACTTTCCTCTTTCATTCTTTTTTTGCTCTCTTTTAAAAGAGTTGTTGATATATAGACAGTGAATCGAGTGATCTCCCCTGCTGCAGTTCGTTCTCCGATCGAATAGAATGGTACTACTACTTACTATTTTTGCAAGAGTTCTTTTTGCAGAAAAACTAATGCTGGATTAATTTCAATATTGTGTGCTGCAAATTTTAGTGATGGCTAAAGTATTTCATTGTTGTGTTAGGTGTGGGTCTATAACTAGTTATATATATTCATTTAAAGATTTAACCTTTAGTGCTTGTTTGATTGAACCTATGGCGCTAATTAATTTTTTATAAATATTTGACCTTTTTTTTCAACATATTGACCACAGAGTGAGGCTAATTGCACTTACAACGATGGAATTGGCTTCCTTGGCGCGTTTAAGCATCTCCTTGTTCTCTTCGGTGATGAAGTATTCATTATCCACTGTCTCCAAACCCTGCATATTAAATCGACCGTCATGTACATTAAACACTTTCTACGTATGAATGACACACCCATGAATACTTGGCTTGCTTAGTCAAATGACCCTTCGGGCAACGATTAATGACTTTTCAAGTAAACAACAACAACAATGTCATACTCCGTATATGAAATGAGTTGACATAAATTTTCTCATAAAGGTTGACATAGCACCGATGATTTTTTTTTGTGTAAAGCTGCCCTTATATTTAATTAATTAATGTTTTTAACTTTTTAAAACCAAAAACAACAGGGGCAAGAGAGTAAAATGAAGATTGAAAGGTTAGACTGACCTGCTGTCGGGCGAATTCTTCGGCACCAGAGAAGGCCAAATAGGAGTGAGGAGACTTGTCCATGACAAGCCTTGCGAGTGAGACAGGATTCTTCACCGTTGATACTCCTGAAACAGCGCCAAATCTTCGCCTCTGTCCGTCCATTATGCTAGCCTCCATCTCCACTGTTCCTTTCTCCGTCAGTACTGACCCACGCCCTGAATTGAACAGAGGATCTGTTTCTAACTCCCTCACCTGCAATATCATTCGTTTTTAATAGAAATAAAGTTACAAATTCAATTTATATCTCTAACAGTTCCTTTTATTACTGTCGCAACTTGCAAATTTCTGAGGCGTGGGATACTAGGATTAATTAGGTTGTCTTCTATTTATTTCATTCTTTGTTTATGATTTATATTAGTCATTTTACATTTTAACTGATTGATAGTAGAACTAGTCTTGTTTATATACATCAAAATCTCCCCATATCAATCCAAATGACATATGATGAGCAATTTATTTAGCAAAGAAAGGGCCAAGGAACATTGTGCATGCTATTGTAACTGAGAAAGGCAGCGATCGAAGGGAAATCGAAAAAAGATTGATCAACGTTGGATATATTGATCTTATGTAACTTCGCGAGTGATCCGTTGTTATTTTAGAACGATTATATTTTACGTAAATGAGAATGGATTATATTCTCACGTTTTAGTCTTATAGGCTACCACAATATCTCAATATGCATATGGCACGTTAATATCAATTAACATACCACAAGTTCGACAACGTCAACGGCAGGGAGATTGGACTTGAGAGCGGAGATGCCAACGTTAAGGCAGTGAGTGAGGAGCACCTTAGCCTCCTCTTGACGATGTTGAGGAAGTTTGGGATCAACACCGGCACCGCCGTGCACTGCAATAGCCCAACCGCCCATTGCCACTTAATTTTTGAGAGTTTCGTGGACGGAAGAGTCTGGGATTAAGCCCTTTGAAGCGGAAGTAAATACTACGTATACGCAAATATGAATTGAATTGAATTGGGTTGCGTTTCGATGTTTGGCTTGCCACTCCTTATATAAGGCCCGAGGTTTTACCCAATTTTCTTTTAGAGGAAGGGTTTACCGACTTCAAACTATTACCCTTATAATTTATTTATTTCCTTTTTGGTGTGAATTACCCGTATTATAACTTAACTGTTCGTTTTGTGTGTTTTGGTTTTGCCTTTTTAAGTTACCAAACTACCGGTTTCTGATTTGGCTTGTTTATCTAATAAAGTGAGAAGAAAAGGTAAGCAAATCAAATACGGCGATAGACTATAAATTAAGTGACTAAAACTAGGATTAAGATTGTAGTTTTGCTGGTGTGTGTCTGATGTGGGAGAATAGACACTTGCATTAACTGCTGTCCGTGGGAAATTAGTGCTGTCCACGAGCTGTCCTTTCTGACATAGTTTCCCACAATCCCGCGATACTTTTGGTATTTTCTTCAAGCGACTATTATAATACTAGTGGAGATTTGGACTTTGGTGATGACAAATAAGGAGATTCTCTCAAAGCGGAGGAACTTGCAAAGTCTATGCAACGATTTGATAAATGGCCACTAGTCGACTACCAAATAGGCTTTGTCAAAAAAAAAAACCAAATAGGCAAATATACGAAGAGGTAACTAATTCAAATTTAGTAACAATTTTATTAATATTAGCGATGATTCTAAATCAAAGTATCAAACCCTAGTAAATATAAACTCATTTTATCCCCTCAATAAATAAATAAAAAAAATCTTACTATTATATAAAAGAACAACTTGGAGAGAGAAATAAAGGAGCAAATTATATTGTGGCATTTTTTGATTGGGTTTCATGCCTTATGTGTAAAAAAAAAGCTTAGGTGGAAATGATTTTCTCGTTTAATTTTTAAGAAAATGATGAGTCTAAAATCTGCATTTGAAATAAAGAACCGAATGAGTAAATTGTGGTAAATTTTTTATCAGTTACCTAATTTTTAGGTCATATCAGTTTAATTTTGTAAACAAGATATATTCTTCCTAAAAAGACATATAAAAAATTTCCCAATTCACCAGTAAAATTATAGGTTAGCATATTCATCGTCTTATATTTCTAATGATCACTCAGGTATCAATTCCAATCTCCCCATCTTCTCTCCAATCTATATTAGCAGTAGTTCAATTTTTCATCTGCCTAACAGTAGTTTCAGTACGTTGCTTTGTATAACTGATTAACAGACGTGTGAAATTATGTACTGTAAGCATTTGCTCATTTGGCCTTGAACTACATACGTATACTCTCATATTTTAATTTTCCCGACGTCTGCATGTAGACATCCTAATGTCCAGCTACCATGTTCGTTACAACACTCAGTATCGACTATGCTAGCAATACGCAAAATGTAAACTTCTCAATTGAATATTCGTTGCACAATTTTTTGCTAAATATCTTGGAAATATTTTTGGGCAAATCGTAAATTATCCTTCCTTTTGAAGGTAAATGACTTACCTCCTCTTCTCATAATTTTAATATATTTTTTATATCTTTGTTTCTAAAGTGATGTCGTGGTGCTGAATCTCAAGGAACGGGTAAAGTACCCTTAAATTTCCTGGTATATTAGTAGGTTATATCTGTGTAGAAAAGGAATTGCACTTTATAGTTAACGGGAGAGATATTGATTAGCATTTCACAAGCTTTGGCACTTGGATGTACAGGCTTTTAAAGCTCTTATAGTTAAGGGAAGCTCGCCATTTTCAAAGGATCTCCCACTGATGATGAAGGCGTGAAGTTTTCTGTGTAGTGCACCAACATGACATCTTATACAACCAACTACTTAAAACGACAGTCCATGGAGACTTTCTTGGTGTACTGGTGTTATTATCAAGTTGGATGAAAACATGTAAAATCTCTTCTTTTTTTTTCATCCACTTTATCAGATTGCTTTGTTTGTTCTCATTTTTTTACCTAAGTTAATTTAAAGATTTCATATTTTCGTGTTCCTATTTACTACAAACATCTCAAGTTCAGTAGAATCGATTAAGCTCTTTTGAAACAAACAATTAAATAAAGCATTTATATATTGAATTTCTGTCATTTTGCGGGAAAAAAAATCTCACACGTCATACATAAATACTAAAAAAAAAATGGATCATTGTACACAACCCATGTCATCTAACAATCAATTTGCAACTAAATAAAATTTATTAACTAATTTTAGTTATTCTACATTTTCTTCCATTTTTAACAACAAAAATAAAAATAAATGATAATCTCGTGCTTTGGCACGGGTTATAACTAGTAATTATATACACTTTTAAGATATGGATGTTACGTGGACATAGTTTTATTTGGTGTAACCACTTTATAAAGGGTCGCCAATGATAAAAGAGAGTCCCTAAATAATAACATAAAAGAAGTCACTAGTTGTGGTTGCACCATATAAAACGGTTTTACACAAAATTTCTAATAAAAAAATTGGGTGAGATGGTTCCGTAGTACAACTACTTTATAAATAAACTACTTAATAAAGAATCAATCGGTGAGCACTTGTTTCAAATAAAAGAAAGCCTAACTTGGTCTCTACAACATATATATTTTTAGCAAAGTAACATATTTTAATTATGTTGTTTAAACATCAACAACATCAACACGTTGTAATCCTTATTAAATGAGGGTGTTCGTTCAAAAAAAGATAATAAAGAGGTTTTTTTGCATTGAATTATTAATTTTTCACACTAAACATAAAAAGTTACGGAAGTTTATTTTGAAATATCGATTTAGTCCATAATCTCGTTAAAACGAAAGATAGGTGGTTATGGACTAAATTAATATAACTTTTGTGCTAAAATAAGCCAAGGACGCTCCGCCTTATCTTATCTATAGAAGCAGTCAACTGAGTTCTGAACAAATTAGCTCCTTGGTAATGGCTTAATCTATCGATGGAAAAGGTGGGTCTAGGCTTCGGAAGCATAACCGAAATAGCCTAAATCTTCCTCAGAAAGGAGCCAAAATAAACTAGGCTAGGCTTCCTTCCGGGCGACTCGCTTAGCATGGTGAGTGAATCAGACCGCAGTGACACAGTCGTCCAAAGCCTCAAAAATATGAAAAAAGTATATATGACATAGAAGAAAGGATGAAAAGAGTAAGCTAACGTTAGTTAAAGCGCTTTCTCTTTCCCAGGGTCATTCAGCGGGTCCCTTGCTGATACCTGAGCACCTCGCCCATCTTTCTCTGTGGGAACTGCACCCTACTATACCTGACCCTAGCTTCAAGCTAACCTTACCTAGTGGCATTACCTACTCCGAAGAACCGACTAGAGCTCCTCTTTTCAGAAGTGCTAGATGCCTTCATGTTGTGTAAGACCGGATTAATGTTGAGTTGAGCCCAGCCCAAAGGGCGAGATGTCCCGTCCTTTCTTTATGCTCCATCATTCAATACACACAAAAGGAAAAGACCTATACTCTAATAAAAGGAGGAAGCATTCTTTCTAAAATATCCACTTACAAAGAGAACCAAATCGAACATCACATAGATGTATCATAAATAGAATTACTCGACTGAAAGGGGGGTTTGCCCTTGAGACGTCGTCAACTACTTAGTCTTCTAGAAAAAGAGAAAGCACAACAACCTTTATCTGCGGCTTTGAACCGATTTGATTGGAGGGAGTTCTAACGAAGCTACAGAGGAATTTCCATGCCGCACTGCTACTCTGATTAATTTCATCTTGAAACCGTAGTTGTCCCTATTTCCCTGCGTATTCTAGTTTCAAGTAATCACTTTCTCTCTAGGTAGTGCCTCTCTTTCACCAACCTTCTATCCGTAGTAGCATCAGCCTTTCTCTTCTCTAGTCTATGAATTATTACTCTTAAACGGATGCATATGGGAATTAGCATAAGAGATGCAATCCTCAGAAGGAAACTTAATAAGAGTTGTATAGGACCTTAATTAACTGAATCAAGACAAGCGCTTATTTCGTTCTTGCAAACACACAAAAAAATCAATATGACTTAATGATCTTAATATCTACGAGCATGATCTTAGCATGCTATAAGTATGCTCCGAGGCATCTATCTATAATCTATAATCTATATTAAACCAAAGTTTGCACTAGCCATCCCTTTTATCTTGACATGTGTCATTTCTTTTGCCATGTGGCAAATATAGCATTAATATGTCATGAAATAAAGAAATGATTTATTTAAAAGAAAATAAAAAATCAAATCAATTATTTATGGGCATATTCTTTTCAACTTCTACTAACTAAACTAAAAATGAATTAAATTGAATTAAACCAAATTAAACTTAATGTGCTAAAATGAAACTTTAAGTTTAATTGTTTTGACACTATATTTGTAATCTATAGCAAATAAAAAAGAAAGAATTACAAATGGATATCCGTGTCACAGCTTCTTACAGTCAAAATAAACGAGGTAAACTAAAATGAACTTATTAACTTAACTCAACTTCGGGTGTGATTTGTTCGTCTGTAAGGACCCGATCACCTGAACATGAACTAAACTAGCTTAACTGAAGTGAACTATAATTGAAAATTACTTAACTGAACTGAAAAATCTAAAGGCAATTCAAAATATAAATAAAACATAACTGCACTATAATACAACAGACGAAAAAAACACATCCTTACTAACTAAAAATAGTTTCTTTTTAGAAGATTAAAATTAACATGCCCTATATTCTCATGTAACCAAAGTTTGCACTAGCCATTTCTTTTATCTTGCCATGTGTCATTTCTTTTGCCATGTGGCAAATATAGCATTAATATGTCATGAAATAAAGAAATGATTTATTTAAAAGAAAATAAAAAATTAAATCAACCATTTATGGGCATATTCTTTTCAACTTCTACTAACTAAACTAAAATGAATTAAATTGAATTAAACCAAATTAAACTTAATGTGCTAAAATGAAACTTTAAGTTTAATTGTTTTGACACTATATTTGTAATCTATAGCAAATAAAAAAGAAAGAACTACAATTGGATATCCGTGTCACAGCTTCTTACAGTCAAAATAAACGAGGTAAACTAAAGTGAACTTATTAACTTAACTCAACTTCGGGTGTGATTTGTTCGTCTGTAAGGACCTGATCACCTGAACATGAACTAAACTAGTTTAACTGAAGTGAACAATAATTGAAAATTACTTAACTGAACTGAAAAATCTGAAGGCAATTAAAATTATAAATAAAACATAACTGCACTATAATACAACAGACGAAAAAAACACATCCTTACTAACTAAAAATAGTTTCTTTTTAGAAGATTAAAATTAACATGCCTTATATTCTCATGTTATATACATGAAAACAATAATTGATCTAACTTTGTCGTATTTTAATTGTCCAACATTTATATTATAATCTGAAAATAAAGAGAAAGACTTATTTAAAAGAAAAAAAAATAATTATAACTAAACTAAATCAAATTGAACTGGAAAAAACATGATTTAAAAAACTGAACAGAATTGAACTGAAAAAAATTAAATTGAATTGAACTAAGAAAAATAGATTATAGTACTATCGAAGAATAGAACACAACTTCAGTTAATAGAAGCTAAGTTGTAAAAAAAACATGTCCAAAAATGTTAGATTTTTTTTCTCTTTAATTCAGGGTACGTTTTGTTCATTTGTGAGGTTTTGAACTAAACTGAAAAAAAAAATTGAATTGAATTGGAAAAAACTGCAGGCATTTTAATTATAACTAAACAAAATCAAATTGAACTGGAAAAAAATATACTAAAAAAACTGAACCGAATTGAACTGAAAAAAATTAAACTAAACTGAATTGGGAAAAATTTAATTATAGTACTATAGACGAACAGAACACATCTTAAAAGAAAACAAAATTAATAGAATCAAATATTTATAAACTACATCATGAAAATAAATGTGAGTCATTTAAAAGAAAAGAAATAAAATAAAGAGCAAGCAATACTAATTAAAGTTCAAGATACTATACATCACAAATTAAAGTCTATTAAATTCAATCATCATAAGTTCAAACAATCTATCAAAGGTATATCCCCTCAATCTCCAATCAACATTAAATTTTATACATAAGGCATGGATGAAACTTACAAAGTAATACTCTATACGAGGCTTGGCAAACACGCCGGTTGAATGTTCGGTAAAGTTTCAGACACTTATTTCCTAGGATTTATCGTATTCATTTGTTTTGGACTTGCCATTCCGAGGTAGTGTCAAATTCATTCTCATGTTACCCCAATAAGTTTCAATGTTTTTAATAATTTTTTTCAAACTTTATATTTTAAACTTATTTTTGAATAATATATAGAAAAGAGATGTTATTCAAAAGATAAGGAAACAAACAATAAAAACATTGATTTAAGTACTACGTTGTGATATAGCACAAAAATTAAAGTCATATAACCCCATTTGTAAAATAATCCAATTATATTTGGGGGCAAAAAAAATTCAAACCCCATCAAAAAACGAAAAAAAGAATGAATAATAAGAACAAAAACTCTATTTAGACATAAGAAACAAGTCTAAGATTGAGTTAGGGAATAATCATTTCGGGTTCACCTCTTTCCATATTGTTTGATTTATTTTCAATCTATCTAAAGCTCATTTTTTTCCTTATCAAAAGGGGTTTATTATCATGGTTTATTTATTATAATTTCATACTTACCTAATATTCTATTGCATTTAAACAAAGTATATTAAAAAATAGTTTTTTTGAAATATTTTATAGTGTTTAAATAATGAATGTACTACTCTCATTTGTTTAATGAATGGGTCATTCGATCGAGTTCAGGTTTGACACAAATATAATTGATTTTGTGTTTCACACATTTAATGCAGTCTTTTTCAGTAAATCTATTTGAGTACAACAACAACAACAAACTCAGTAGGATGTGGGGATGTCTGATTTACCCAGCCTTACCCTGATTTGAAAATCTATTTGAGTGTATGCATCAAATACAGAAACTACGCTTTGTGTAAGACAAACATATATAAAAGACAAAGGGTGACGACGTGAAGCGTGTAAGATAATATGAATTTTAGTTAGTCACACTACTCACCATATTTCATCAAAAATTTGAAAGAACACCGTACCCTTGTTTTATAAAAAAATTTATTGAATTACTACATTTCAATTATTTCATTAAAATTTATTTGTTTAAATTATTACTACCAAGAAGTTAAGAGTCTACGAGACACACCCTGGAAAAAATATCAATACCAACATCCAAAATATAGGATCAGTGTCAAATGAAACTTTGCGAATATTCATAATTATGACATATGAATACTCGATTTAATTTAGTTCTAATAACTACAAAATTACTCAAATGAAACTTTGCAAATATTAATTATTATGACATATGAATACTTGATTTTAATTTTGGTTCTACAAACTATAAATTTACTCACTCAAAATACAGTTTATATTTTCCAAAAAATTATCAAAGGGATACCAAATTTATATTTAATCTATTATATCGATACTTTGCCAAAAAAAAAACTAACTATAAAATATCATTCAAGTGGAATATTTTTTGTTAAAATAAACTATTATCACCCATGTGCATCGCACGGGTCTATAACTAGTTAGACACTCAATCTCATTGCTTAGAAAAGTTAATTACATAATTTAAACTTATCTACTCTTTTTTATGATTTTTTTTAACCATATCTACTTGAACTTCTCTCACGAGTGCAAAGGAGGTCTTAGCCTAATGGTAAATATCGAGACCCTCAGGCTGCACACGATAGCCACCCACAAAGTTCTAATAGCTTATTTTGGATCCTTGGTAATTAGTAATAAATAGAAAAGCTCCCCTCGAGAGTTATTTGCATGGAAAAAAATAAGTTTTTAGTCTCAAGTAAACCTTTTTTTAAAACTAATTTTGTTAGAGAATAATTTTTCCGGAAATATAGAGGATAAAATTACGCTGCATATCTTAAAGATGTGCTAGTGACTATCCATAAGGAATAATTACTCTAAACCATCTTGTTTCTTCTAGGAGTAAAGCTTAATACTTATGATCATATATGAACTCCCTATACTCTTATTGTATTGAATTTAGTTAGTTTATTTCAACTCACTTTACTGTAGTTTTACGTTATTTTATTTTATATATTTTATATCACTCCAATTTTACGTCACAACATATGAAGACTGAGCAAATATTATTGTCTTTGTTGCCCAAAAATGTTTACGCTTACTTTTAACATGAAGATTTAGGTAGTAATGTAGTTGTGTGATTAAGATTAATTCATAACAAATAAGATAGGAAATTTAACATTTTGGGTACCTGAGGTTTGAGCTAATTTCATTTTAGGTACCCGAGGTTTGCATATTATCATTTTGGGTGCCTGAGGTTTCGGTTCTGTTAACACTTTGGGTATTATTTGACCCAAATATGTTAAGTTTGGCCGTTACTTGATGACGTGTCATGTTATTTTTGTGAGGTTTGTGGGTGAAAACCCCCAAATACCGAAAGTATTAACATATTACTTTGGATTTTTACATTTAAATGGAGGGCATTTTGGGCTTTTCACACACATCTTGCGAAAAAAATCATGACACGTCATCAAGTTAACGGTCAAATTTAACAGATTTAGGTCAAATACCCGAAGTGTTATCAGAACCGAAACCCAGGCACCCAAAATGATAATATACAAACCTCGGGTACCCAAAATGAATTAGTTGAAACCTCAGGTACCCAAAATGTTAATTTCCAATAAGATATAATATCAGTCACATTTTTTTTTCAAAAAAGGAAGCATAAACATTTTTCACAAAAATTTGTTTAAACTCGTTTCATATATGAGACATGGTCACTAATAGCCACCAGGGGGTCATAAATCAACATTTTATAGTATTAACTATTAAGGACCACATCTCATATACAAAACGGGTTCAAACAACTTTTTTTAAAGTTTTTCAAATTATAAACATCTTTTAACAATCTATTACATACGAAATCAATCCCACAAAAATTGCACATAATAATTTATAGTTCCTTAAACTATGCAAAGTTTACTGAAAACATATTGGTTACCTTGGGTGCATCGAAGATTCTCTCATTGTACATTTGTACGTAAATATTATATAAATATTAATTAATGTACTATGAGAGAATCTTCATGTAACGTAACGGAAAATACTTAGTCTAGCTTCAGGATGTGATAAACCTTGTCAAGTACTTCAAGATGAAAATACTTAGGTTGTTTTTTATTCGTCTTATATTACAGTTAGTTTAGTTTTTTTTTCAGTTCAGTTTAGTTTAGTTTAGTTTTAGTTCAGATACTTCCAATCGACCAAAACACACCATTTACCACACATACACACGCACACACGAATATAGAAATGCACGCACACAAGAACACACATATGCATTCACACCCAACAATCAACACACAAAACAAACACACATGTGGAGCATTATTTGATGAAATGAAGAAACACACACCTACACAAGCACACATGCACACACATGCCAAAATAGGCTGTAATATTTCTACTTTTCTGGAAATTATATTTAAAAAAATTTGTCTATATATCTAACTGTATCTACAATGGTATTAGATATCAAAAATTTATGTACTTTAAGGCATTATTTGATGAAATGCTTACTTAGAGGTCAATTGGACATTATCTAAAATGTGGAGACTAATTATTACACTAGCAAGTTAAGGCTTTTTTTTTTTAGAAAGCAAGGTAAAGCTTTTAATTATACATTTATATAAAGTTAAGGAGGCTAAAACCTATGTTGGCTTTATATAATTTATAGAAGACTTTCAATTCTAAGACGAAGCTTAAAAAAAAACAAAAAGTGAAGGGATGACAATTCAAGATTTCAGACACAATAAAAAAAGGTGGAAGTAGGAATCTATTAACCCGAATCATCGTAGGAGGGCGTGCATTCGTGCAACGTATCCAAAAGATTCCATGAATGAAAACAATAGTTTGGGTCCACCCTCTGAAGCTGGACGCGACATATTCCAAATCTTGTTCTTTGTTTGTCATGTGGAGCCCGATTGTTTTGGAACTTTACCAGCTATGTAGCGGACTAGTGGCTGATGTTTTTGTTTGCACTCTTTTTGTATTCTCCAATTTTTACTTGCAAAAAATTTCTTTAAACCCGTTTCACATATAAGACACTACCATTAATAGCCATTCACCCCATAGATCATTAATCAACATTTTTATGTCATTATTGCCCAATCTCATTTAAGAAACGGATTTTAAAAAAAAAAATAGATTTTTATTTACCCCCTCTATGTTTGTAGCTTTTGTATTTCAAATAAAAGTAGTAAATGCTCCCCGTGATATAGTAGTGGCAAGTTGGCAACAATGGTTTACAAAGAAAATTCTCCAATTCTTAGGTACACGTGGTGTATTGGTACACCGGGTGTTTTCCTCAAACCATTACAACAAATACCATTAGTCACCTTTTTAATGTCAGTAGTTAGTCCCGTTTTTTTAAGTCATAAATCAAGCCGGTGTACAATGTACCAAAGACTTGCTAAAGAAAATTATACTCCCTCTATTCCACTATTACTTTCCCACTTTCCTTATTAGGTGTCCAACTTTAATTTTATCATTCAATTATCCTTATTTGATTGTGGTCCCAACTTAACATAAAGCCGTGTAGTATGGACTAAACTCAATTTCAATTACTCCATCTGAAATCTTGTGCAAATGAAAAATGGAAATAAATGTGGGACGGAGGAAGTATAAAACTACCATATGCATAGAAAATTTTCGTCTGAAAGCATTTCATACGGTGGTGTAGTCATTTTATAAGCAAAATTTTATCAAGTTTACTATAAGACATGGGCCAAAACAAGTGATAGTTCAATTTTTTTAATGGTATTAAATTTTTTATAATATTGTGGTGAGGAGAATAGTTAATTATTGGTGGTCGATTCAATAACATGTGTATATATAGGTAGTTAAACAATAAGCATGAAAAAAATATGAAATTCACTATATTTATTGTTAAGACTCTTGCGAAAGTACGAGATAATTAAAATTTAAATCTTAGTCTTGTTAAAAGGAAAATTAAATATGATAATTTTTTGTTGGAAAAAAGGAGTTTAAGTCATTACTAATTAAATACACATGTTTTTGCACCCTGGTCAACCATATTTGATGACACTTAATTGTTTGACGGTTGCACTCGGTGATTAATATATTTTACAAACTTGCAAGAATAAAATAATTTGATTACAAAAAGAAAGAATAATTGTGTGACAATAGTATTAGCCCAAGTAAGAATATATTGCAAAAACATAGGTGTTATAATTTTACGGGTCCTTTCTTATGAGCCAACTCTTCGATTTGCATTAAGACGATAAAATCTCTAACTCATACAATGAACCTCATTAAAAAAAAGACGATTATCTCTTTTTTGGTTTTGTCTAAGGCAATGTTTTATAATAGTGTACAAAATTTAGAAGCATTGAATTTTTTTGAAGTAAGCTTTGTTCATGATGTTCGTCTCGTATGCAAAATTTCATTCTCTAATATTTTATTTACTTAGTTGAGTTCAATGATACGGTTGATGGGTCTATTCTTAAAATAGTAGATCAATTCATTCATAGTAAGTGCGAGATATATAACGTAATTTTTCCAGTTTTATTACTTTTGTGTATGGAAAGAATACTATTGGTGAAAGGTATACTTGTGGAAAGGTCTGAAGGATGTGGCTTCTTCGGTGCAAGGGGCTTGGATGATTTTAGGAGACTTTAGTTAGTTTTGGAAATGGATGACAAACTGAATGGTTTAGAAGTTCAACAAGCAGAAGTTAGAGATTATCAAGAATGCATTGATTCATTGTATTTGTCCCATTTCAAGAGCCCTGGTTGGAAGTATTCTTGGTGTAATGAACAGGAACTAGAATCTATTTACATATAGATTGGATTTTGGAGAATGATGACTGGATGATGTAGTATGGTGAAGTGGAAGAAGTCTTTATGACCATATTTTCTCTTTATCACACTTCAATTTTGATCAATACAGGATCTTGTCAAATGAAAATTAAGCCACCAGAGTGTATAATTTTATACTCGAACATTCTGGTTACTCTGATTTGGTGACAACTTGTTAGCAACATGTCCTACGTTTAGGCTATGATCAAGGCTTAAACTGCTGATTCAACAAGCAAGAGGACTGAGGTGAATGTGAGAATAATGAATCAGAAATTGCAGTTGATTCAAAATTGTAACACCCCCGACTTTCTAAGGATATAAATATTTTATTAAACTATATAATATAAAATTTTGAAAATTTCGGCAGAGTTTCCTCTAAAATAGAGCCTAACCATCTTGCCGAAAAGGCAAAATAAACCTGCAAACAAATAATTTAATAAACCAACAACTAACAGCGGAAGATCAACCTAAAGCGGGGGCATTACTGTCACTATATTCAACAGCCACAAATTCAACCCGCCTTGCCGTTATAGAACATTCTAGTGATGTAGTTGAAATAGTCATCAACCAACAACAATTTCAACCCAAAATCTTTAAGTCAATATTACACAAACCCAAATTATAAACCAAAAAGCCTAAGGCTTGCAAAATAAGAGAAAAGGTTCCCACGATTGTCATCGACCTCACTGCCCATAATGAATACCTGCGAAACCAACTAGTAGCCTACCGTGTAATACATAGAAGGCCCAAAAATTAAGAAAGTCAGTGGACATACGGGTAATCTCAATCTACTAAGAAGATAAACTTTTAGGAAAAATAATAATAATTTATAATACCTTGAAATAAGGCATCGTCCTTAAAGAAATATGTATTAGACATTCATATCAAGCTAACAAGTTACGTAAAGATACAATAAAAGTTTCAATAGAAAACCATACACGATCATTCATCATACCTTTTGGTGTTTAACCAACCTTTCACATAATCTCACAACCTTCGCCCATTTGGCTTTCCTTTATTTCATATCATTAAGATACTTCGTATTTAAATCTTATTATTTCGGGAAGAGAACATGAATAGACAAGAGGACTATAGACTCATCCATAAGGATGCCCGGCTTATGGCCTTTTGTATTAAAACTCATCCATGAGGGCGGCCCTCGCCCCTGGCCTTTCGCACTTTAATACTCACCCATAAGGCAGACGCATGCTCATGGCCTTTCGTAGTCTAGTCTTAATCTAACTTTAACCTATTCCTAGCTGGCCAGCTATACTATCCATTTTATCTCATTAATCTAGTGTGCACACTAATAGATGAGCTTAGAATTTCCTTTCTTTTCATTTGAAAACTCAATCATAACAATCTATCTCATTCTCTTATTCATCATCAAACCCAAATACTCATTCCCATCTAGTATCTCTATGGAGAAACTTGGGTGTCATAGAGGTGTAACTAGAGGATTCCTATTCATCACTCTCGGTGGCGCTAAACCGAGAGCTTTTTCCCGATATTTGATATTTTTGTGTGTCTTATTTGAAATATCTTTAGAACGTCAATATTATAACTTATATGCACATCTATAAGTCCATTTCCATAACAAAAGGACAACAACATAACAACTTGTTGAAAATGATAATTAATAGCTAAGTTAAGTAGCTTTATTGCACAATAAGTGTGGCAGTTTTTATGTTACTTCTTAGCTAGAGTTAAGTGTGGTTAAGTTAGAGATTAGTAGGGGGGTTACTTGGTAAGGCTAGAGTCACATTCTAGAGTATAAATACCCATGTACCCATGCTGTAATATATATCAATCTATCACTACAATCAGATAATATATTCTAAAAACACTTATTATCTCCATACACCCAACAAGAAGTAATCTCTAGGAGCTCTGTGAGGCCCTTAGGGCCCTCACATCTCCGTCCTTATCAATAATTATGTTTCTAGAATGAACTCCCTTGATCATTCACTACATGAATATAATGCATTCTATAGGAGAAGTTGTTCTTGTAAAACCAACAAGTACGTGGTAGAGCTTTCTTGATCTTTCTTGATCTTTCGGGCCTATACACTTCTACACAAAAACAAAATTCTGAAGTATGGCTTTCAAAGAAGTCCAAGTGAGCCAACTTTATATGTCCAGAATGTAAAGGCAGGTAAAATGATCCTCTCACTCTATGTGGATGACTTAATTATCACTGTAGATAATCAAGCCATGATTGATGAATTCAAACAAAACATGAAGAAAGAGTTTGAAATGACCGATCTAGGCTTGATGAACTTCTTCCTTGGCTTGGAAGTGACGCAAACAGAAGATGGAATATTTGTTTCACAAAGGAAGTATGCTGAAGGTATCCTTAAAAGGTTTAAGATGGATAAGTGCAAGGGTGTCTCAACACCTCTTGTAGTAAATCAGAAACTTTCTAAAGATGATGGAGCGAAAAAGGCCGATCATAGAGTCTACAGAAGCATCGTTGGAAGTTTACTCTACCTAACGTCTTCTAGACCTAATATAATGTTTGCAGCAAGTCTTTTGTCCAGGTTAATGCAAAGTCCAAGTGAAATTCATTATGCTGCAGCTAAAAGAGTTTTAAGGTATCTACGAGGTACAATTGAACATGGCATGTGGTACAAACCAGCAAAAGATTCAAGACTGGTTGAATTTTGTGATAGTGATTGGGGTGGCTCAGTTGATGACATGAGAAGCACCTCAGGTTATGCATTCATGCTTGGAAGAGGAGCATTTTCATGGCAAGCACAGAAACAAGACACAGTTGCTCAATCAACTGCAGAGGCTGGATACATAGGTGCATGCTCAGCCGTCAATCAAGCCATTTGGTTGAGAAAAATCCTAAAGGATGTGGGAAATGAGCAGGTAAACGCAACTACAATTTTTTGTGACAGTAAATCAGCCATTGCTAAAAATCTAGTGAGTCACAAGAAGACTAAGCATTTCAAAATCAAGTATCAATTCATTAGGGATTCACAAAGAGAAGGAGAAATTGACTTGGTGTTCTGCACATCTGAACAACAACTAGCTGATAATTTCACGAAGGCACTACCTAAAAGGAGGTTCGAAGATCTTAGGAAGCAGCTTGGAGTTCAGAATTATCTATTAAGGAGGAGTGTTGAAAATGATAGTTAATAGCTAAGTTAAGTAGCTTTATTGCACAATAAGTGTGGCAGTTTTTATGTTACTTATTAGCTAGAGTTAAGTGTGGTTAAGTTAGAGATTAGTAGGAGGTTACTTGGTAAGGCTAGAGTCACATTCTAGAGTATAAATACCCATGTACCCATGCTGTAATATATATCAATCTATCACTACAATCAGATAATATATTCTAAAAACACTTCTTATCTCCATACACCCAACAAGCAGTAATCTCTAGGAGCTCTGTGAGGCCCTTAGGGCCCTCACATCTCCGTCCTTATCAATAATTAGGTTTATAGAATAAACTCCCTTGATCATTCACTACATGAATGCATTCTATAGGAGAAGTTGTTCTTCTAAAACCACCACAACTTAAGCTACTAATCATCATCACTTAATTATAACGCACAATTAGAGAATTTATAAAATACCACATAGTTATACAATTCTTCATCAAAACATCAAAAACATCACTTTACATATACAACTCAACCGAAAAGTCATCAAAACGCCACACAACGTGCATTTTCATTACCAAATATCAACCAACACAACGAACATCCAACAATAACACATAAATCACATTCTAACTCTCATTTTAGTCATTAGATAACACTTGGACAGCCCTTGAACAACCAATAACATGAGAAACACAACACTAGAAATAGTCATTTCCATATTATTAACAAGGTAGTAGCAAAGAGATTACCTTAGCGCGTAATCTTACTAATCGAGGCCTCTAACCAAATCTAATGCGCGTTCCCGGCTTCTAATTAAACTCATAAGTTAAAAGAATATAAAATTAGTCATACTTCACTAACAACATCATCAAGACCATTCAAACAATAAATTAAAATAAATAGAAAATTATTTAAAAAGTTAACAAAAATAACTTTAATCATAAAGTGAAGGGTTGAGAGGGAAGCCACTTGGATGGGGCCCATCAACAACCCATTAGGGGCACGTGGGTCACCCCATGGTGGCCATGGCGGCAACCATGGTGGTGGTCATTATTTTGATGGAGGAAGAGAGAGAAAATGGATGTTGGATAAAAAGTCAAGTGAGGAAAGTGGAAAAGAAACATGCAACGACTTTTATGGATACCTTGGGGTCTAAAATAGTGGTGGTGGTGGTTGATGGCGGCGGAAAGCAGCGGTGGTGGTGTTAGTGGGTGAAAATTACAAATGAAGTGAGAAAAAGAGTGACTTTGAAGGAAATAATAGTGAAGAATGATTTGGGTAGTTGTTGGGTGGCGGCTTTGTGTTCCCCTTGGTGGTTTCCGGCGAGTTGAGGTGGTGTGTTAGTGTGGCTGGGAGTGAAGAGAGAGGGGGTTTGAGGGAAGGGGGGTCGAAATGGGTGAGGGGAGGGAAAGGAGGGAGAGTGTAATGGGTCTTTAAATGAGTTTATGCTGAATTTTCTGATGGGGTTTAGTAATAAATACATTAAGTTTTGTAGAAATACTACAAATGAAAGATAGCTCAAGTGGTTAAGGCATTCAAGTTTCGAGTCAAAGGTCTTCGGGTTAAAACCCCTTATAGGGGTTTATTTTTATTCATTCAAAAACACATCAAACACTTTTATTTTATTTTTAAAAAACCCCAAAATTTTTGACACTCATTCTAAAATATAGTTATAATCTCAAAATACTTATTGAATAATTTAAAATTATTGGGATAGTACAATCTACCCCTCTTATAAAAACTTTCGTCCTCGAAAGTTTAAATTATACCTTGATCAAATACAGGTAACGTATTCAAAAATACAATTTAAACCCAAAAAAATTACCACAATACTTATTAAATTTAATATAAAAAATAATGGGGTATTTCAAAAATTCCATGACTTATATGTTCAATAATAGTCTTATTGAATATGAAAAGACTATTTTATGGGATATTGCAAAGTTGGCTAAGAGGTGGTGATAATAATACTAAGTTTTCCATGCTCTGCTCACTGCAAGGAAAAATTCAAATAGAATTAATTCTATTTTGAATGAAAGCGATGACATAATACAAGACCCAAGTTCAAAGAATTTTTGTTGACTTCTACAAAGCTCTTAGGGAGAAGGAGGCTAAGTAACTAGATCAGAAAGTTAGAAATGGTGCTTGTCTAAGTATGGATCAGCAACAATGCCTTCTATTACGAGTATCAAGGGAGGAGATTTACAAAGATTTTACAAAGTTGTTCAAACTCTACCTGCAGGCAAAAGCTTATGGAATGGATGGATTCGTTGCTAAATTTATCTAAAAGTCATTAGGGAATAACTGGTAATGAGGTAACTACTGCTATTTTACAGTTCTTTTATAATGGTAAAATGCTTAAGGTTATAAACTATACAATTGTGACTTTAATTCATCCTAAAGTCAATAAACCAAACTATGTTAAAGAGTTCAGGCCAATAGCATATTGCACTACCATTTATAAAATCATCTCCAAGATTCTAACCAATAGAATTAAAGGAGTGATTGACTGTATTATCAACCTTGCTCAATAAGCTTTTATTGAAGGTAGATTGATTTTTGACAATGCGACTCTATGTTGTGAGCTAACGAAAGGCTACAATAGAAAACACATTTCACCAAGGTGTGCAATGAAAAAAGATATGATGAAAGCATATGATTCATTCGAATTTTCTAGAGATATTGCTTCTGAAATTGGGGTTTCCAATTAGGCTCGTTCAGTTTATAATGGAATGTGTCAACTCTATCTATTTAGCTAGTGCGGCTCAAGAGGGAAAAGATGAAATCATGAAAACTACCGGGTTCATTGAGGGGCACTTCCCTTTCCAGATACTTGAAAGTGCCATTGTCAACAAATAAACTAGCTATAATTTATTATCAGAGCCGTATTTGGCCCAGTGCAGTCTAGTCGACCGCACACCGGGCCTCCTGATTTGAGAGCCTCATATAACACTTATGCCCCAATTGTTACAATAACTAATGATGGCCGGCCTGGAACCATGTTTTGTTTTTATTTCATTAGCTCGGAGTTCGACTCCCATCGAGTGTTTACTTTGCAGAAGAACTCAGAAAATCAAATACTACAAAATACCTGCACGTTTGTTGCCTCCATGTTTTCATACCTGCTGATAAGTTGATTAGCAGACAAAACAACAAGTAACTGAACAGAAGAACTCAGAAAATCAAATACTACGAAACATTCATTTCAGTCACAAAAGAATTGACTCAAACAGACCAAAACCATATTGTCACCTCTGTGCCTTTCGCTGACTGCAAGATTTCTTCTAAAATAATAATTTAAACTAATCCCTGCCTTTGAAAATCCATGTAAGTCTTCTTGTTGTAGATATTCCCCTCACTATCCTCGCATTCTTCGTCAACTTGAGGCTGCCACTTGTTAAGCTCCCCTCTCCTTTGAATCTCTTCCCACAGTTCCTTGGCATCATCAATCTTGGTGATTTCATAAAAGCTCTTGGTGTTGGGAATGCCCAGGCAACGCATCCCATGGAGGTGGCGCTCTTCCTTGAATGCCGGTTTCAAGATTCATAAAAGGAAGGGAAAAGATTGTTTGAATTTGGGCATTATTTCTCTTTTTTTTTTTACCTTTTTAGGAGCTGAGTAGCTGACAAGGGGAGACCGAAGTCTGACGGCGGTTTGCATGTACGAGGAGGAATTCTAAACCACTACATGATGTTGCAACTATTAGGTAGGCCCTACATTTCACCTACAATATTTTTTCGGATTTTTCACCATGTACCCCTGAGGTTTGACTTAATTCATCATATACCCAATGTTTTTGAAACCAGTACAGTATAACCTCGAGGTTTCATTTTCTTGCACAAGATACCCACCGTTACTAACTCTGTTAATTAAAGTGTTAAATTACCAAATTACCCATAGTGAGATAATAGGCAACGAATGTTGGAATTTTTTCTGCACTTTTATTTATACCATAATATCTCCATCCATACACCACCCACATTCACACTAAACACCACCAGTCATCTACCGATCATCATTGTCATCTCTCATAGTTCACCTGCATAATTACCAAAACAACAAATGAAGAAAAAACAAAGCTTCCTCCTCCCTTTTGGCCTAAAATTCTCATCTCTTCTCCTTCCCATTTTCTCTTTCCTTCCATGAACCCAGATCTAAAACATGCATATCTTGGTGCCGATTGGTTCTTCGTTGTTGCATGTGCGGGTTCGCTTGTGTCCATTGCCGTTAGTCCGGGTGAGAAAACGAGAGGAGAGAGTGAGAGACTTGGGTCGAGTTTTCAGATCTGAGAAGAGGGTCGCGCACACACCACGACTGAGAGACGTCGAGGAGAGAGAGTGTCGACGAAAGGTGAGATCCAAGCGACGACGTCAACGCCTCGACCAAGGCGGTGAGCAGCGACAGTCGATTGGCCGACGGAGACGTGCACGCATGAGAGCCCTCTTTCCCCCTTCTCTCACTCCCTTCGCCTTCTCTCCACAAAGAAGCAGTAGCAGCCACCTCTCTTCCCCTGGGGATCTCTCTTCCTCTTCCCCAGTCACAGTGAGGGGGATAACAGTAAACATATAAAGTGAAATAAAAAGGGGGGAGGACAGAAAGAGGAGTGAGGGGTACCAGGACGTTGTCGGAGTGGTAAAGGGACTAATGAATATCAATAGCATAGTCAACCATATTGGTCTTATTAAGGAGGTCGATCTTTGCTTTCAAGAGCCCGTCAAATGATCGAAGGCATTTCCCTTATGTTACCCAGAAACCCATCTTGAAACTGGAAAAAATGAAGATTTTTTTTTTCATTATCTATACTTTAATTCTACACCAAGAATTTCAATCCGAAAAACAGTATTGGTGCTATATAATTCTTAATTTCTGAGTGGGTAAATGAAGTTAATTTTTGTCACTGAAATGAAATAAATGAAAATTAGTTAATTCTTTAAATTTCCAATATCTTATATTAATAAGGGTATAAAGTCCATTAAAAGAAAATATGCAAGGGTATAAAGGTAATTTTATCTTTTAACAAGCCAATATAAACATGCCATGTCAAAAAAAACTAACGTCATCCAACTTCCGTTAGTATAGTGGTTATCTTGTGCAATAAAATGAAAC
>ONZK01000361.1:17059-34954 GCA_900322385.1 Pharnaceum exiguum | reverse complement strand
CCACTTATTGGCATTTATTTAATATTATTAGAGGTGACAACGAGCCTTGAAGACTTGAGAAAAGGAATGGCCCACCGGCCCATTATTGATAGCATATCCCGATTAATTAGAGTTAGCTCAATGGCCTAATTTTAATTAATCAACCCATAATCCTTAGCCCACAACACAAGCCCAATCCATTAGGTTTTCATCACTTAAAATATTTATTAATTAAATATTACTTGGGGAATAAGTAACTTCTTCTTTTTTGAGAGATTTCCGGAATATTTAGAGCCTAATACGAGTTTAAAACATGCCTAAATGAGATTAGCAATATTCCGGAATAAACACAAAATGAAAATAAAACCTTCCCGAAATCTTCATTCAGGCGGCATGCGCCGGAACCTTGGCGGCTAGGTTAGTAAAACAGAAGCAAGTGTTGAACAAAACTGCAGGCCCGACAACGAAGCCAGAGTCTAGACCATAATTTGGACTATGCTTGACTAATTAATTGACTAATAACCATTATTGGGCTAAAATCAATCAATTTAAGGCCGAATATAGAAGTATTATATATGGAAATGATCAGGGAGACGAGGGAAGGTGATGGACACGACTACTAATCCCGTTTCTCAAGCTTTCAACATCCGTCATTAAGAATAGTCTTAAAATAAATACCAAATGCAAGTTAGGTTTACATAAGGCGTGGCGAATACTCGGTATTAATACCGTACTTACAGTAGCCCCCACTTTATCCGAGTCCAAGGCCAGGACGAAAGGTAAAGTATTGCCACAGTTTCCGAGCGAAAACAAAAGCTTTTTGAAAACGTTTTCGAAAACAGTTTTGCAAAGCTGTAAATGTGAGGGTGCTAGTGTGCGTACCTGGAGGCCATATGCTATGCTCCAACCTGTCTCAAAGCCATGAAACAGAACATGCAAGTGTATATATATGTGCAGTAATGTAGAGGGTTAGGAAAACACAGGCATAAGTGTTTAATCCTATTTTCTATTGTACATTTATGTTGAAAATATCTGAGTGCGAGGAGATCTTCCTGCAAAAGATGTGCTCTGCTAAGTGTGCTATAATTACTATGTTTAACAGGAACTATGTGGTATGGGAAATGTATTTCATCCCAGTGTTACTATTTATAGAAAGGTGCATATTTCTAAAGTATGGCAATGCGTTCCATCCCAAACTGTTGCCACGACAAATGTTTTTCATCTCGAGACTCCTAATCATATGAGGGGCCAACTCACATGAGAGAACGGCTGGCACATTTCGTGACACAGCTATTCTAAGCCAAGTATAAGGCTTAAGAGAATGCATTTCATCTAGGGATGGCAACGGGTCGGGTATGGATCGGGTCCAGCGAGATCCATACCCGACCTGCCAATATCGGGTCTGAAATTTGAGATCCATATCCAGATCCAGTGGGTATTAGAGGGTATCGGGTCGTAAAAGGGTCTTAAACGGGTCCTTAAAAAAAAGTGAAACGAAGACATAAGATACCTAATGTAATGCCTGGTTAAAACTTATGGCTTTGGAAGTTAAAGGAACAACATAAAGCATTATAGATTCCAATTAATCTGTCCACCATCAGCATTCTCTCTCATCTTGTACTTTCTTCTTCAATGGACACCATAACCTTTGTATACCTTCTTTCAAATGTTCTCAATTCTCACTCTCATCTCTTTGTTATTTTTATTTCCTATTTTCCTTGGATTTTTAATACTCTCAGTCTCTCACCCCAAAGAGAACTTGGAAACGATAAAACCCAAGAGCCATCGATTAAGTTTAGTGTCACATGTGAGAAAGATTGAGAGAATGCGAACAAATGGAAGGTCTTGCGAGGTGTATCACGAAATTAGGGAAATTTAAGACATTAATTAGGTAGGTTTTGTTCTCTTTTTTTATTTATTTACCGGTTCACACAGACAACAACACTTATAAGTTATAACACCCACAAAATTTTAAAAAACTGACAGTTTTGCCAACTAAACGGGTAACGGGTCCGGGTCTCAGGTCCATATTTTAGACCCGACCCAGACCCGTTTCTACCGGGTCTAAATTTCCAGGACCCATATCCTTTATTAAAGGGTCGGGTCTAGCGGGTCTAAAACAGGTTCGGGTTCAATTGCCATCACTAATTTCATCTCTACTAAAGGCCAAGTATAAGACCTGTTTAAGGGAAATGTATTTCATCCCTGCTAAAGGCTAAGTATAAAGCCTGCTAAATTAAATGTGGTCGTGATCCACAAGTGATGTCCTAAATAAGTGTTGACATGCTTTTGGGTGCTAAAGCCAAGTATAAGGCGGCTAATTTGTGAAATTTGCTTAAAGGCTTGTTCGTCTCGGTTGTTGTTTGGAATAAATTCGCAACGTGCTTATTGTGAGTTTTGTGCTTGTGCTTGAACCATGTCTCGGATTTCGAGACTCGGTATTTTGTTTTTGCAATTGTGTAATAATCCTTGTCCTAAAGTTAATTAGGCGGGAAATGAGTGCGTAGTTGAAATATTTGAATTTGAGATTTGCTTTTTGCTTTAGAAGATGCATACCTTGGCGCTTACCGTTGGGATTGGATGATGATTGCTTGGAGGGAGCCCCCAGTTTGGAAAACTAGGGTGCGGATGCCGAGTGTGCTAGAGGTAGGGAACGACACGTTGCTAGGCCTGACTTGCTGTATTGCATTTGCATGGATTGGAGAGAATGCGAAGTGTGCTTGCTTGCTTGTTGTTTTGTATCCTTGCTTGCTTCAATTGGAAGACTTCCACACGAAAGGTTACTCACTTTTGCTCATGCTCTTGCTCTATACTCTTGCTGATGTACTATGCTCGTGCTCTTGGATTATTCTCTTGCTCAAACACAAAATTTTGGGGTTCTTTGTCAATTTGTGATGAGTTGGGATGATAGGTGATGGTGGATGGTAGGCTTTGGTACATTGCTTTGCATTGTTTTATTTGTAGTTAGGAACCCTAAATCAGGCAATTTGGGTATTCTTTGGTTTTTGCTTGTTGCAGGCTCAGTTAATATTTAGGAAATGTAGCATTAAGTTTGTTTTGCATAGTGGTTAAATTTGATTGAGGAATTTGTGCGTGAGGCATGTTTCGACCGATTTGGGCAAATTTGGTGTTGTTTGAGCTAGAATTGGCTATAGTATTGATGTACATAACCAATAGGCATAATTTTTGCATTGAAAACTCAAATTTGAGCATGTTTAGGTGTTTTTTTGGATGTGGGTATGCCTAAATACGGGATTGTGATGACAGGTCCCTGTCTTTGTAGCTTTGAGTCGAGCATCTTGAGCATTTGCAGATTGTGTGAGAGCTATGAACATGGTGCATCTCGGGGGAGGTAGAGGAGCTTGATTGTGGAACTTATTGTGAGAGATCAATCAGGCAACGTCAGGAGCCCCCAGTTGAAGGGCATATGCTATGCTTGAAGTGGTGCTTTGATGGATGCTTGATGAGAAATTTGCGGGCTACGAAGGAGCCCCCATTTTTGCTTATCCTGTGAGTACCTGTAGGACAAACATATACATGCAATCCTATATATTATGATACTATGTGTGTGGGACTTGTGAACAATGTCACTAACCCATGCCTTTGCTAAGTGAGTGTTCCTAGACAATGAAGTTAGACTCGATGTGAAAGTGTAAGTGTGACTTATGCTAGACATTGCTAAGACATGTAAGTGCACATATAATGGAAGATAGATGTGATGAACATTGACTCATTTGTGTGATGAGAAATGCCGATTGCTAATGTGTGATGAGAGCTAATGGCTATGCCACTATTGATAATTGCTATATGTTGAAAACAGGGAGTAATTTTAAGAAAATTATTTCCCTCATTGATACTGTCACATTGACATGAATTGGACTTTAGAAGAGTAAAGTAGACGTTGTCACAAGGTCGACACTTGGAATAGACTAAAGAGATGTGTAAGGATCTGGCAAGTGGTTGTTGAGTGTAGTGTTAAGGATTGATTTGGCTAAGGAGTGCTTTAATTTTCTTGGGTAAGAAAAGATTCGGCTTTGGCTAGTGTTGTGCTAAGGAATTGTTTTGTTTGCCTAAGGAAAGATTATGTTTGGCTAGGTAAAGGCTTGCAAACGTCTTGGTGGACTATTGAAGTGTGATTTATTTTGGCTAAGAATGCTTTTCTCTGGATGAAGAAAGATTCTTATTGGGCTAAGGAAATGGGGTTGTTTGCGGGGACATGCTATATTGTTCGATAAGGGGGATGTTTGAGTTTTGTAGATCGATGGGTTTGGAAAGGATGTGTTTTGTGGATGAGAAGAGGTAATTGTGTACAGGGTTGCATTTGGTCAAGTTGGGTGTTCTGGAAGGAGAATTTGTTTGAGGAGTTAGGTCGTGTTTAGGCAAAAAGATTACCTTTGATTTGTTTTTGCGGGTGTTTGTCTAGGTGAAGGGATTTGGCAATGATGACTCAGGTTTGGTATTTGTTTTTGTAGTGGTAATGGTATTTACGGGTGTGCACGTTTGAAAGTAATGGATGACGATTGAGTGGACCAGATCCTATGACTTTTAGGCCCTAATTTTTGCCTGCATGCATTGTCTTGAGTGATCGCTCCAGTGGGCTAATCTCTCGTTCTCTCTTTTTGCCTAGGTTGCCCTTGCGGGTTTTCAACCTAGCCTCTCTTATTTTTCTTTTATGCCCTGATTGTTGCCTAAGTACATTATCTTTGATGATCGACTTAGCAGGCCTAAATCTCTCATTCTCTCGTTTTGCCTAGGTCGCCCTTGCGGGTTTTCAACCTAGTCGCTCTTTGTTAATCGAAGATATGATTGGTGATGGAAGGCGATAAGGTGCATTGTGTATGATCTTGAGATGATGGAGTAGTTATTGCAAGTGAAGTCCAACATGGATGATTGTCTTTAGAGGACCTAAATCTCTCGTTCTCTCGTTTTGCCTAAGTTGCCTTTCGATTTTCAACTTAGCCTCTCTTGTTTTGCTTCTATGCCTTGATTTTTTTGCCTAATTACATTGTCTTGGATGACCGACTTAGCAGGCCTAATTCTCGCATGCTCTCTTTTTGCCTAAGGTGCCTTTCGGTTTTCAACTTAGCCTCTCTTGTTTTACTTCTATACCTTGATTGTGTTTCAACTTGAAGTCTTTGTTTGCAACTAGTGAGGAAGATGAGATCAAGATAGGGCAAAACCCCAAAACCCGAACTATGGTGGTGGTGTGATCATGATATGGAGCTTTGACTTAAACTCGTCTTGCGCTGCTCGTGAATGGCCATGTCATAGCTAGACTGTTTGGCTTGTGATAACTTTTGTAGTGCCTTGAATGTTCTGTGCAATGATGTTAACACTCTTTTGTTGCAGTCTTGGCTTATGGAATATCTGGGTCTTATCAAACCAGCTTCCCCGAATTATCGTGTGTCAGATTTCTTCGCAGAGATCATAACTTCAAAGGTATGTGGATGTTGCAATGGTGGACTATTTGAGCTCTCTTGGATCAATTTGACTAGCCACATTCGTATCTCTGGCTTGGAGTAAAGCACATTTGTTTTCCCATGTCGCCTTATGAGACAATGCGGTAAAAGGCATGTTCTTCCAAAAGGTGACAGCTCGTGTGCATTTGGAGCATACTATGCAATTTGTATATTGAAACATTCTTTGCTGAGAGTACTCATGTTTCTTTGTATTACTTGGCATGGATCTATGACTTGACTCCCAAATGTGAGGAGTATGGCTATGGAGCAGGAACTTGAGGCGACATGATGATAATGAGGAGCCGCCAAGTAAGATCATAACAAGTCTTTTAGGAGCAAGAACAATCCGAATGTGTAGAAGTAGGTAGCATAGGAACTTTGAGGAATAAGGCACTTGTTTTCCATTTGCAGTAGTCGTTCTTTGTCGGCAGTCGTGAATAGGGTTGTGGTACGGAAATAGTCGTACCTTTTGACTCAACTTCCATACTCATAGAGGTAGAAGGCCTTCTGATCGGAGAATATATGCAACTTGATGGGATTTGCATTTTTGGGTAATGCGAGATACTTGATCGTTGGTTTCAATCACTTGTGAAACCTTGTAACTCAATAGGTATCAAAGGTAGGGAAGCCTTCCCCTTTTGCTACTTGGTAGTATTTTCAGTTGTGGTTGACATCTCAATGTTGTTTGCAGGATTCTTTGGTAGGAAAATGTGCATGCCATGTATTTGTTTAACCTCACTTTATTAACCAATTAATGTGAAGTACAAAGTTGATCAACCCTCTGAAATCTCTCAATAACAGTAACTAATACCCTTTTACAATTTTCATTCCCAAGTTAGAACGTATTGCTATCAGTGACAATTAATTACGTCCCTTCTAGGAAGGTCAATAACTAATTGCTTCTTCATGTAGCATACTAAAATAGGAAGAATAAAATATAACTACTAAGGGTAAAAGTTTAAGCTTTGCAAAATTTGATTGCATTTACAAAATACTTGGCCTCAACCATGAATATCCTGCACAATCTGTCTAATGATTCTTGCACTTCAGTTTCAACTTGCTTGGATCTTCGAGCATCTCTCTCTTTCCAAATATAGTATAATGCTGCCGTAATATTTGTTTAATCTTCCGAAGCTCAAAATTGACTCTTCCTTGTCCATGGATGAGCCTCTTGTTTCAGATGTTGAGAAAGTCGGTCGGTGAATGGACTTATGACTTATAATTCTTGAATAGCTAGACCATCTTGATGTTAAACTCTTGTCGTGATTCTTGCACTATGGGATCCATCTTAGGTGGAGGTATTGGTGTTTGTATCTTCAATGGTGAAGGAGGGTAATCATTCTTCGATTTGCTTTTAAAGTTTTGCACATGTATCTTTGTCAATTAGGTTCTAGTCATCGCCTAAGAGCCCCCAGTTTGAGTAGGGGCAATGGGGATTATTTTGAGTAACAGGTGATACAATTTGGTTTTGTGATAAGGTACTATGGCCAGGCATTTTGGCGATGGTGAGAGTTAGAATGGGATTTGAGTCTTATCCAAATTTGACCTTGTGAAATATGCTTTTACTTACTCCCTATCTTTGTTCAAAGTGGGAATATCGTGAGTATTTTGAAAACATTTTTTTTGTTTGATCATTTGAAAATTGTAGCTCATAGTGTATATTTTGAAAACTGTTTTGCTTGTTTTAACATGAAACCAATCATCACCAAATGCATCAGCAAATTGGTTTCATGCTATTTTGAAAAGTAGCATGGTTTTTATGAAAACCATTTTGGGTGAGAGGACGTGAGAGATGATAAGGGATTTTGAAAATGATTTTAGGGAAGTGACATGAGAGTTTGCACATAATGAGTCAATTAGCACATAACATGACACAGACTAGTGTATACAGACATGGATAAATGTGTGAGTCAAACGTGAGTGAATATGTGGACGACACGAGTGAGTGGAGTGAATTGGGTGAGTACCTAAGGTGTCTCGAGTGGGTGAAATGAGTGCCTAAGATGCTATAAGTGATGTGAGTGCGTGGAATGGTTGCCTAAGTTGACATGCAAGATGGAGTGTGCCTATAGGACTAGTGATTTCAAGACATGCAAGTAAGGTGACAAATCAAGTAAGTAAGTGGGTGTAAGTGGGTGCATGACATGAATGCCTAGAGGACACTCTAGTGTGTGTAGTGACAAAGTGAGCGCAAAAGTGTACATGCAATGTGTGGCGAGTGCGCACAAAAACAATGTGAGTGAAAGTGAGTGCACTTGTGTAGACGGATGCAATTAGACACAGTGATGACATGCTATTGAGCCATTGTGACTCAAGATTTGTGAACATGACCATGACTTCTAGCAAAGACGTGAGTGTTAGTGATTGACTCGTGGTATGTGTGTGTGTGAAACCTATGACATGGGTTAGTGGTGACATGAAAATGTAGTGAATTGCCCTAAGACCTAGTGGATTCGACTTTAGGAGGAGCCGATAGGTCCGCTTTTTTTTTTAACCGCATAGGACGATGCATGCAATTTCGAGGACATACATACAACAATGAAGCTACAGGCAAAGCACGATGAGGGAACGTTGATATGACCAACTCTATGACAAGAGAGGTCGATGTGATTGGTTCTAAGGGAGGACCAAGGGTGACAGCAAAGGACTTGACTTGGTTTAATGGTGTGGTTGGACAACATGTATAACACGACAATATGAGACCAAGGTCTAACAGTCGGCATATGAGAGGGAATATGTATGGGACACGGTAGATGTAACTAGCATGACATTTAAGGAGACAACGACATATGGAGCAACACGGGAAGAGGGATGCAACACTTGATATGACACAACACCGGGTATATGATGCAAGATAATGTATGACACAATATGGGAAGGAATGGCGCATAAGCAACACAATCATAGAGGAGGGGAGACATGCATGCACCAATGTAACGAGTGGATGACACGTAATGGCACATGAGAAGGGCGTGAAGGATATGTAATGACACAGGGGATAGAAATGTAATGGCATGTGATGATATGTAATAACATGGGGGATACACGATGACATTTGAAGGGGTAAAGGGAATGACATGCCAAATGGGAGTTATGTGATGACTCATGTAGGGACATGCAATGGCACACGAAGGGATATGTATACTATACGTAATGACTCATATGAGGACATAAAATGTTACAGGGATAGACATGTGATGACATACAATGGCACACGATAATGGAGTGAGGACATGCAATGACACAGGGAATGGACATGTGATGACACATAATGGTACATGATAGGGGTGAGGACATCAATGACACGGGGAATGGACATGTGATGACAATGAACGGACGATATGTAATGCATAGTGTGGGGAATGACATGCAATGGTATGATGATAGAGGGGAAATATGCAATAACACACGACAAGGGAGTGATGACATGGGATGGAGCATTTAGCACGTGATTTGGACAACGACAAGGGAGGTTGCATGGACTAGACATGGAGGATTGACTCGACGATGAGAGAGGGGAGGCGAACAACCAACTTTGATGCGACAAGGGGTGTAGGATGCACATTTTGATAGCTCAACACACATAGGGCCATGCATTAACACAACATTGACATAGCTTGACACGCATTTTGGCATATATAAGACATACTGTAGGCACATGGGCCCAGATCTAAGGGAAATAAATCCACTTAGACTAGGTAAACCCATGCACCTACCCGCTAGGTAGTTGAATGCGCATGCTATTGAACAAGAGTCGCCACCAATTTTATTTTAGCACACATATACATATATACTATTAGGAAAACAATTGAAAAACCTGTTTAATATTATCTTGTTTTAATAGGTGATTTAGATATAAGTAAAAAGCATTTGAATTCTCTTGTATTGCTCGAGAGGAACAACACAAGATTTTAAGCAAAGCAATTTGTACAACCAAAGATTAAGGATTCGGGAACGAAATTTAACCTCTACTAGCTCAATGTATTCCAATATTACACGCCAAACCACACGGTTAATTTAACAACCTAATGCAAATTTACTATATTACTCGTCTTATGCACATGCAAGATTTATCAATTAGCGATGTTTAAACATTCAACCCATATTCTGTATTAAGCACACATAAGAAATAAATCAATTTTATTGACTAACGACCACTTTGTTATTATCTAAATTATAGGGTCCCATATGGCTCTTTCCACGATCCTGCACATGCCAATGCTTAAGTATAGTGAATAACAACAATGATAGAACAAACATACACAATATATATAAAAGCATGAAATAGAGCATAGATGAGAAAGAAGGGTTAGTCCATAATGAAATTAGGAACGGAAACCCTACCTTGCGCTTTGCGACCTATATGCCCCAAAAGGACCTTCACATGCATACATGATTTAGTAGATTTCAAGAATTAAACCACTAATCTACATAATGAAAATACAAGAATGAAACAAAGTGAAAGGAAAATGTGGTGTCTTCGATACCTTTACCGTATAGCTAAACTTGAATCTCCAAGGATGGGGCGGGATGGTGCTTGAGAAAGAGCTTTTAGCCTTAAATATACTCCTTTTTTGAACTCTTGAGTGCTAATGCTAATGTGTTTGGTTGCTTTGAGAAGAGTACGTTTTAGGCTTTAGTTGAAGTTGACTAATTAAGTGCAAATTTCTGCATAATAATAGTATAATAGTGTGGTGTTTGAATGAATGAAATAAGGGGGGTATTTATAAAAGGGGATGAAGAATGGCCGGATTTTAGAAGAATATTAGGGTAAATATTGGAAAGATTGCACAAAGATCCGAGCCAAAAATTAAACTTTGCACGTAAAATGAATATATCTCTGGCGCATGCCGCCTCTTCTGGCGCATGAAAAAGGGACTCTGGCTCTGTACAGAAACATGCTTCTTTTTTGACAATTTGACCGCCTAACTTCTGGCGCATGGCGCCAGAGTCAAGTCGCAGTATATTTTAATTTTCCTTTTCTGTTTGCGCGGATATACTACTAGTTTATTTTAGGCATTTAGTAAACTCGAATTTAGTCCTAAATATTCCGAAAAATATGAAGAAAAGAAGAGATTTCTTTTTCACCAAGCAACATTTAATTAAATAAATAAATACATAATTAAATGCATATTTAAATAATTAAATATTTAAATGGGAAAAGGTTAGTGGACTGGGCTCATTTTGTGGGCTGATTTCAATAAAAATAATTAATTAATAATTGCCGTTGGGCTAATACTAATTAATCGGACGGGCTATACAATTATTAATGATCCAAATGACGATTAATAATTGATCGGGTTTAGGAATCAACTTCAATTTCTTTTCTCAAACACCGGTGCACCCATTACAATAAAGATTCAAGCTAGGCGAAGGATATAAGGTTAGGGATTTTTGTCATTAGGTATGGCAATACCCCGTACAAAATACGGTATCTACAGGATCCCCCACTTTAGCCGAGGCCGAGACCAGGGCGAAGGGTAGGCGAAGGGTAAAGTATTGCCATTGTTTCCGAGTCGGGACAAAAACAAAAGCTTTTTGAAAACGTTTTCGAAAACGGTTTTGCAAAGATGTAAATGCAAAGGTGCTATTATGTGTACCTGGAGGCCATATGCTATGCTCCAACCTGTCTCAAAGCTATGAAACAGAAACATGCAATTATATATATATATATATATATATGTATATGGACGTAATAATGTACAGGGGTTAGGAAAACACATGCATAAGTGCTTAATCCTATTTGCTATTGTATAGGGGTTAGGAAAATGATTCTCACGGCAAGTTTGATGAACTCATTCCTTCTCTCTCTAACCTAGCATAGCATAAACCACCCCTCTAAGTCTTGTCCCGCGGTAATTCCACCTCACACTACCAAAACCTAGCATAATTTAACAATCATACACCGTAATCGTGCACCCAAGCCGTGTTTTGTGGAGTTTCTAGGCGAATCACGTCGAGTTTCTCCTATTTTGTATACAACTAGTTCATTGGATAGTCTTACTATAGACCTCGATTCAGGTACTGAAGGCAGTAACCCTTTTCAATACAGTTTTGTCAATTATCACCCATATCATGCAATGTAGCTTATGATTGTTTAAAGTGGTCACTAACATGTAAATTAACTCCTATGTGCTAATAAATGGGAATATTGTAGCATGTTTATACTTCGCTAATGGCAAGTTGTATATGATTTAAGATGGCTTAACTTAGATAATAATTGTTTTAGGTTGTTTAATCAATCTGTATGGTTAAAGCGCATATAATCGAATTAATTGCCTGGTAGAGGTACAAATTTTGCCTCTGAACCATTACATCTAGTTTTCTAGTTAAAACCTTGCTTGCCTAATGTCCCTTCGGTATTGTCCCTTTGGTATAATCCCCTGGGTTAATAATGGCAAGTAAGAGGCATTTCATTTACATTTGTGCAATAGCATATAGCAATATAAATAGTATCAAAGGTTTTCCAATTGTTTTCCTAATAGTAATTATACTTAATAAAATTGGTGGCAACTCCTAAGCATCATCATTCAAACCTACCTAACGGGTGGACAATCGGGTTTACCTAGATCGAACGGGGATTACTGATCTCCTATTAGAGACGGGGCCCAAGCGTCTACAAGTGGCGACTCTACTGGGGACGCTTAGAGGGCAAGACTCGAAAAAACAATTAATTCAATTATATGCAGTTAACAACATTAATAATCACCTTTTAAATGTGAATAGTCACTTATTTTATTTTTATTCACAAATTTACCTGGTGTAAGTTTACACCTAGTGTATCAAAGACTTGCTGGTTTAAATATAACTGTTTGTGACTCTTCTTTTTGTATATAAAGAGAAGCTGTTATCCACCAATTTGTTTGTCTATAAGAAACTTAAACTTTTGAACTGAGATGGAAGAAACTAATGTCGTTAATATATAAAGAGAATTTTTTTTATTCAGTCTACGTTAGGCTTCTTAGGCTTCTTGCACACATTTTTTAAAAGGACACTTTTAGTTAAAATAAAGAAAGTTTGTCAAAGTTTATCCGACAAGTGATTAGAAAAATAGAAATGACGATCAAATGTAAATAATGTATACATGCAATTTAAGAAATTATAAAAAAAAAGTTAAAGAAAGTTTGTAAGTAAAGAATTAAGTTAATCAACTTCCCTATAACGACAATTTATATAGTGTACCTAGGTTTATATTGATCAATATACACCCCAATGCATGCATTTTCAAACCATTCAAATGAATCTTCTTAAAACTACAAATGCATTTTTGTAAGACACAAATGTATTTTTAATTTACTTGACAAGTTATGGGAAAGAGAATAAGATTGGCCAGGGTGCACAATAATCAAAATAAATGTAGGTTTACCATATTCGAATTGCCTAATAACTAACCATTCCACATTAGAAATTCCCAATCAAGAGAAAAATGAGCAAGCAATTGAGTAGGAGTAAGATGATAACCTCTAAACACTAAAGAATCTTCACCACAAAGATTAGAGAGCAAAGTCTTGAATGTCTACATGATGAATACTTTTGAGAGAAAAAGAAAGAGGACATTTGAATGATTTGCACAAAGGCATACATGGGTATATATAGTGAGGAGAAAAAGAAGATCTCACGACATATGGGTTGGCCAAGACCTCTATCCGCGGCAAAATCCTAATCCAGCTCGAAGACAATTAGTAGAAATAAAAAAAAACTCACGCTCACGTGGCGCCACGTTTGGCAGCCGCACGTCACGTGCGGGTCCCGCACCCCTGCCACATCAGCAGTACTGCTTTCCCTTTTCTTTTTTCTTTTTCCTTTTTCCGCAAATAAAAACCCTTTTTATGTTGGTTTTCTACCCAATTTCGAACTCTTTTACTTAGCAAATTTACTATCCTAATATTGGCATTAGGAGCACAAATAATGAGGAAAATTACTAATTTTTGTAAATAAAATATTTCTCTTTACATTTTATACTTGTACATTTATGTATATGGATTTTTCATACTTTCATCATACATATGTCACATATTAGCTACCTCTGTGTTAGTTATCACTAGCGCGATGATCATTAGAATAAAATTTAATGTGCAACGTGTAATAACAAAAGACAAATGCAATAAATAAATCAAGAACATGTTACAGGTACCAAGTCATTGTACAAGTTTTATACAAATGCAAACATATGTCCTACATTCCACCCGGTCTAGGATAATCCTGAAAGATATAGCCATACATCCCAGCACTAGCATCAGCCTGGGGTTGAGTCGGTCTATAGTAAACTGAAGACCTGTGAGGAACGGGAGCACGAAAGCCACCTCGGCCATCAGGAGCAAAAGGGTACATGTAAGGGTTAATAAAGGGACCAACAGCGGTGTTTGAGAACCACCTGTCGGAGCATAACCCATGTAAGGGTTGTAAAATGGTGGGGGAACATGTTGAAATCCAGGATGACTACTAGTATCTCTCGGCATTTCAGAAACTCCAGTAGTGGCACTCTGTAAGAAGATCAAAAGGGAAAAGTTAGAATTTCGGCAGCATAACCCTACTATATCAAGCTACACAAAAATTCCCAAACACCGGTAAAGACAAGCAAAACTAGCAACCAACCCACAAAAACCAACAAGCCTCCACCATACAACCACAACCATAACTACAAGCCCATTATCCCACCTCAATCACAGTTACAAAAAGCAAACAAATACAAGTGGCCTAGAAGATGAACCGCTTCTGTAAAAAGGCCGAATGCTCTTGACAAACCTCTTCAGATTATTGATGACTTTGAAAGTCTTCTTCGTGTTCTCCATACTTAATTGCAAAATGAACAAACATAAGTTGCATGCACTCATTGACTATAAAGCAGGTTACAAAGACAAATTTTCTTACGCTCTCAAAGTGTTCTGGAAGAGGTAAACCAGGGCAGTTCTCCTCCTCATCATCCTCGGTAATATCAAGCTACTCATTATTACTATAATACACCCGACTATTAGGCACCTCGGGTTGATGCCCTTTAGCTGGCATACCCTGTTACAAAGCAAATCAAGGCAAGCAAGTCAGCACAACCACTTTAGAAAAGCAAATCCAAAGGTATCATAAGGTGCATACATGAGGAAAGCGTCCTCTCAGTGGGGTCAAGTATCGCAGATAGTCAATTTGCTCAACCTGAAACAATCTCTCTGAAGATGATGCTCCTATCTTAATCCCCTCCATCTACCTACGACGAATTACAATCAAAGAGAACATTGACTTTGGAGGGTTGAAAGGCACATTATAACCAGTGAAATGCGGGTTCTGCCTCGAAGCACGCTCTCCTAACCATCAACAAAACCAAAAGGACCCATGAATACCGTGGTCCTCCCATTGTACCACGGCGCAGTTTCCATCCTTTCTGGAAAAGACATGTCTCCCCAAGGGTTATACTGAACTTGTATCGTATGTCAAACAATTGCAAGTCAATAACGAAGAAAAGCAAATTAGCTACACCCTGCAGAAAAGAATGACATACCGGTGGAGGTTCACCAACGTCCAAATGAAGCCTGAGTTGCTTAACTGATGAGAATATCTTGCCAATGTCTTTGGATCTCCACTTGCATAGGAAGGGCACTTCACCTACACCCACACCAGAGGTTGCAAGCTGGGGAAAGTAATGAAGAATCCAACACTTCACACAAAAGTAAAGTTAGAATCCATGCAAAAATCTCAAAACAAATCACCAAGACAAAGCTTAAGCACCCTACCTCTACTGTCGGCCAAGCCAAATAAGGCTCGCCAAACTCGACACCACTCCTCGTGACCTTCGCTCTATAAGCGACTCTGAGCTGGATATAAAAGTTAGCGAATGGTGGCTCGCCCCAGTTATACTCTTTCAATGCATTCAAGTCCCGCAAAGCTCAAAACCAGTGGAAAAACATACGGCTACCCTTATCCGAAAGAAAGCCGCATAAATGAAATAAGCAAAGAACATGCGAGCCTGCTGCATGGGATTAGTCACTCTCATCATGCTGGGACTGTCCAAAGCTTCCTTTAATACCTTGTAAGCACTCTTTTTCACATCCAATGCATGAGCAACTGGTCCAAATACTTCATCATTCTAGCAACCAAAGGCAACCCATTTCATCACAAACAACAACAAATCCACAAAACCCCAATTTGAGTGTTTAAGAAAAAATGAGCAAAATGGAATGAATTTGAACAAAATACAAGAGCAATGTAGCATATACTTACACTGCAATGAGAAAATGGTCAAGAACTTGAAGATTTGAGCTTGATTCGAGCAAAAATGTAGATGTTTGGTGTGGGTTTTCGCTTCGACCGCGACAAAACAACAAACAAACCCAAAATGGGTTTCTCTCTCCTCACCCGACGCCTTATCCCCTCGGTCTGCCACGTGAGGCACCCGCACGCTACATGTGGCAGCCGCACGGCATGCCACGTGGCATGTCCTGTGCAGTCAACATTTTCACGCCCTAGTTTTTCAAACTAGGGGCTCCTTTCCGCGCAGTAAGGTACACATCTTCTACAGCAAAAAAATAAATTAAAATTTCAAATTTCAAATATTATCTACTGCACACGTACTTCCCGTCTAATAAACGTTAGTGTTGAGATTATTACACAATTGAAAATACAAATCACCAAGTCTCGAAATTCGAGATAAGGTTTATGCACAAGCACAAAACTCACAATTAGCACGTTGCGAATTTATTTCCAACAACAACCAAGGCGAACTAGCCTTTAAGCAAATTTCACAAATTAGCAGCCTTATACTTGGCTTTAACACCCGAAAACAAGTAAACACTTGTCTAGGACATCACTTATGGATCGCGACCGCATTTGATTAAGCATGCCTTTTGCGTGGCCTTAGAAGGGATGAATGCATTCCCTTAAGCCTTATACTTGGCTTAAAATAGCTGGATCACAGAATGTGCCAGCCGTTCTCTCATGTGAGTAGGCCACTCATATGACTTAGCAGTATTGAGATGAAAAGCATTTCTTGTGACAATAGTTTGGGATGAAAAGCACGCCCAAGCTTTAGCAACAAGCACCCTTTTGAAAATAGAAACGTTGGGATGAAACGCATTTCTCATCTAGTTTATGTGTTAGCAAACATAGGAATTACAACACACTAGCAATCACATTTTTTCCGGGAAGAGCTCCTCGCATTTAGATATTTTAGCATAATGCGCAAATAGCAAATAGGATCAAACACTTTTGCCTGTGTTTTCCTAACCCCTTAAATTACCACACCTATATACTTGCATGTTCTGTTTTATGGCTTTGAGATAGGTTGGAGCATAACATATGGCCTCAAGCTACGCACACTAGCACCCTAACATTTATATCATTGCAAAAATCATTTTGAAAACTCTATTTTCGTGTCGCTCGGAAACTGTGGCAAGCCCTGGCCTCGGCTAATGTCGGGCCTCCTGTAAGTACAATGTTAATACCTGGTAGTTGCCACACCTTATAATGTAAACCTAACTTGCATTTGACATCTATTTTAACACTCTTTTTAATGACGGGTTTTTTGACAGCTCGAGAAACGGGAATCGTAGTCATGTCCATCACCTTCCCCTCTCTTTCCTAATCGTTTTCATATACAATACTTCTATATTCGGCGTTTAATTGATTGATTTTAGCCCGTTAATGGTTATTAGACATTTAATCAGTTAGTCTAGTCCAATAACACAGCCCAACCCATTAATAATCTGTACGGCCCACATAAAATCTGATTATTATTTAATTAAATTTAAGGAAATATACCATTTTGGTTACCCGACATATAGCATAATACCAAGTTGGTACCCGTTTTTTTCAATATTCCAAAATAGTTACCCGACTAACTAAAGGTTGTACCATTTTGGTTACCTGTCTCGTTTTCGTCCCTGAAAAACGTGAAAATAGGGGCTATTTTGGTAATTTTAGTATCCAAGTTTGTTTGTAGTGTACTTTACTTCCCTAACTTAATAAAAGAACAGAAGTTTAATTTAAAAAAAAAAACCAATTCCCTCCAAAATCCCCTAACTTAATAAAAGTACAAAACCCTGATTTTTGTATTATTTTTCAATATACTTCTATTCTTTTATATTGTTAAGGTGGAAAACTGCAGTTTAGACAAATTGGGATGCTAAAATTAACAAAATAGCCTCGATTTTCATGTTTTTCAGTGACGAAAACCAGACAGGTAACTAAAATGGTACAATCTTTAATTAGTCAGGTAACTATTTTGGAATATTGAAAAAAACGGGTACGAACTTGGTATTATGCTATATGTCGGGTAACCAAAATGGCATATTTCCTAAATTTAAAAATCACTTAACCATATAAATGAGGACCGTGCATCGCACAAGCAAGAATCTAGTTGAAACAATAAGTAACCAATTGTACAACACAAACGTGGATATAATTAATGATATATACTCCATAAGATTGAATAATGAACCATCGGTAGGTCATTACTAGACCTGTTAGTTCG
>ONZK01000360.1:0-11456 GCA_900322385.1 Pharnaceum exiguum | reverse complement strand
CTCAAGTGGTAAGGCATTCACATTTGAAACCATAGGTCATGGGTTCAATTCCTTCCACATACATGTTTTGTGTCTTTTTCTCAATAACACTTCAAACACTATTATTTATTTTTAAACTACCTTACAATATTTTCAAAAACAATAATACTTTTCATTATACTCTTTCTAAAAGATATTATTAAACTTCATAATATCTTTCTTTTAAATAATATTAAATCGTTCGGGTATTACAAATAATTCATAAGGATATGACATAATTTCAGGTTTAGACCTAATTAAGAACTAAAAACTTCAAATTACTCCCCAGCGGAGTCACCATCTGTGGGGGCAAGATTCTCGGTGTACGGATACCGGGGTGCCCGTAAGGCCTCGAATCGTGGTGGTATACGTATCCCCGAAGAGATTCGCCCACGGGAAGGTAGTATAATTATTATTGAAAAGAAATTCGGAGTCGCCACCCTATTTATTATCCGAATAGGGACGGTTATGAGCAAGGTGGCCTCAAAATTATTGATAATCACAAAGGAAATCAATCAAGAGACCGAGAAAATGACTCTATAGCACCTGGAAAGGCAAATTTAAAATTGGACTGCTCAAACGAACCAGAGATAATGGGTAAGGGTCTAGGTTAGAGGGTGCGAACGGAAGAGTCCTTGTCTCCCCCTCCGTACTGAGTACGGGCTCTTACTAATATGTCATATCCATTTTGAATCGTCAACGGTTGGGATTATTTAGAAGCACATATACACATATGGGTTTGCACAAATAGTCACATAGCACAAGAAAATAAATATGGTAGAACCGATTTGTTATTTACATATGGCGGACTTGGAATTGAACTGCACTACGTACCATATTGAATTTTAGGTTCAATAGGGATCAAAGTCCTACGTGGTTCTACCAAAGGATCCTATTTCAATCATGGTGATCCACCAAGGTAGGGTTGGAAATGTGTTTCATCATGATATCAAGATGAAAGATGTCTTGACAGTTTTTGTGTTTTGAATCAAATCATTATGTAACTGGAGTGGACTAGGGAGTATGACCCATGATCGCCCGAAGATAATTGGAGTGGACTAGGGAGTGTGACCCATGATCGCCCAGGGTTTTGTACCCTTCAAGAGAAATTTGTTTGATTTGGTGATTGATTTTGATTCATTTGACAAAGCATGGCAATAGCCTTTTATTTTGATTATCATGGAGGTTGAGGTGGTATGAAATTGGTAATATGGATGAATATAGGTTTTTTTGGTTATGTGTTTGGATGATAGATATCATGATTGAAACAAGATCCTTTGGATGGCCCAAAGTCAAATAATAGGAGATAACTTACTATTCACTAGTAATCTTGATTGAAATTATATCACTTGGTTTTAACGAGTTAATTTCGACAAGCATTGCAAATGAATAATTAGTCCATTATCCTTAGATTTGAAATTAGGTCATTGCCATATGTACACAGCAAACTTGTCCTAATCTAACAAGTATACAAGTGAGCCGATTAATTTTGATTAATCGGGATTTATTTTAATTTATGTCGAGTTGATTTAAACACATGCAAAATGGAGTAAATAGACAAACAATCTTTACTAATTGTCTTGGATTAAAATGGTCTTACAACACCGGTATAAAAAATAATACATTGCAACTAAAATAATAAAAATCATAAGTACTAGTCCTAATCTAGTCTTGATCTCCACTCGGGCTTGAATGTCTTCGGATGATTAACACTAATGAGGATTAGCGCTACTTTGAGCTTGAATATTCCTTCGCTTGGCACTTCTTGACTTCATGGGGAATAAAACTTGATTAGAAATAGGTTAAAGATAGGCTTGATCTCAGTTTTATAAAAATCTTTGTTAAAAGAAATAAAGGGAAAAGAAACATGTTTTGGTTTAAATTGAAAATGAAAGCAAAGGAAAAGATAATAAATTGACTTGAAATCTTGTGATATTATTAAGACACTTAGTAAGTATCATTGGGTTGACGTTTACCAAGTTTCATGATCATTAGAGTTTAATAACATGATTAAAGAAAATCTTTATTTAGCTTTTTAACAAACTGTCTAGATTTATTAAAGTGGTAAAATTGACCAGACGTTGAAGATTTGTATAAATTCATTTACCAAACCTCTGAGAGTAATACCAATTAAATTAGGTTCCTTAAGGTCTTCTAAATGTCCATGTCGAATTTGAATGTTTAGTTGTTAAGGGTTTTATTTATACAAATCTCTTATTGAAGCATGGTCAGTTTTAACAGTTTCTGGACAGCAACTTGGGAAACAATTTATCAAGTAATCTTAAACTCAATGTATGCCAACATAAAAGAATTTATTCATTTTATTATCTCTTAGTATGTTTCTGTTAAAAATTTAGACTCAACCAAGTTGGAAATCATTTTTAAAAGAATTTTTGAAGTTGAAGGCGTTGATTTGGAAAAAATCCAGTTTCGTCTTACTGGTTTCACAAAATCATGGAAATTAGCGTACGAATCCAAATTGAGTGATTCAAATTTTATTAGACTCCCAAGAGACAGATCTAAAAGTTTTATGTTTTGACATTTATTCAAATCCTTACGGATTTTTCCAGTTTATTCCTTTTTTATGGGTTTATAAACTGGGGAAACAGTTTGAACGACTGAACTTTGAAAAATCATATCAATTAGGATAAACATGATAAAATTGTGAAATCAAGCCTATTTAACCCCTGACACTTTTAATTGTATGGGAAAATTATTAAACTAGCATCTTTAAGTTACCAAAATGGACGGAAATAGCCCAACAAGTTGGATCTACATGCTGTCCAGAAACTAAAAAAAATCCGGTTTTGACCAAATTAATCCAAGGCTTTATTTTAACATAAACAAGGCATACACACTTCCTTATTAAGATTTTTGAAATATACTAAGGTGATTAAAGCATTAACACACTTAGATCTACACATTATTAATCAACCATCACTCTCCTCTCCACTCAAAGGGGCTCTAATCCACAATAGCGGATGCATTTAAGCCCTAGGGTGGCCATCCCTGGACGTCACATTACAATAGCAATGTAAGACGGGGTAAACCGAGGTGGGGATTTAGGAACACCACATTGAAACACAAGTTAGTATATGGGACAATCATAAAATGATAATGACAAATATGATAAGTAGGAAGAAAAGAAAAAAAGATTAAAAGAGTTAGATATAAACACAACAGTAAATATCCATAAGTTAAAAACAAAGTTAGATCCAAACGTTAACAACTTAAGTAAACATTAATTTTATGAGGTGAAAGTTATATTAAATTAATTCATCAATTTAACCATTAAAAGTGAAAACAAAGAAAATAAGTGATAATGTTAAATAACCATTTTACATCACTTTAGTTAATATCATGGTTAGGTGGAATAACATTACTTGTTAATAACAATAATAACCAAATGTTTCTATTACTCTCAATGGATCTCTGTATGGCTTCTTTCAAGGTAAGAAGGGTGTCAGACAGGGTGATCCTCTATCACCCTATTTATTTGAGCTTTGTATGGAGGCTTTGTCAAGATTATTTCGAAAAGCAGCACAACATAAATCATTTAGTCAACATCCCAAGTTTTCCAAGCTAGCAATCAACCACCTGATATTTGCGGATGATTTGTTGGTTTTTACAAGAGGTGATACACCCTCTGTAAAGATCATGGTTGATACTCTCAAAACTTTTGAGAATTTTTCTGGTCTTCCTATGAATACCTCCAAATCCGATATATACTTTGGTGGAGTACATGCAGCTATAAGGAGAGAAATCCTTGCTATTTCTGGATTTACTGAAGGTATGCTTCCATTCAGATATCTTGGGTTACCTTTGTGTTACGTTCTAAGAGACTCACTTTTAATCTTTTTCAACCTTTGTTGGATAAGTTGAGAGCCAAAGCAAGCCATTGGGCCAACTCACTTCTTTCTTTTGGAGGAAAAATTCAGCTGTTAAACTCGCTAGTCTTTGGTCTTCTTAACTTCTGGGGTTCAGGGCTGTTATTGCCAAAGGGAGTCATTACTGAAATTGATAAAATTAGACGATCTATATTCTGGGGGACAAAACTTGGTGACAGGAAAATGGTATTTTTTAGTTGGGAGAAAATCTATCTAAGGGAACAGGGTGGATTGGGAATCAAATAAGTATTGAGTTGGAACAAAGCGCTACTACTCAAAACAATAAGGAAGATTCATATGCAGCATGCCTCTGTATGGTTCATTTGGATCAGCAACTACATACTCAAAGGCAAGGATTTTTGGATCATAGACAGAGATGATAACTCTTCTTGGCTCTGGAGAAGTATCATTGATGTTCGAGATGATTTTCTAACCAGAGCAGGTGGTATCGCATCAGCAAAACAGCTTCTTGACGAGTGGACAAATGGAGGCAAATTTGAAGTCTCGGAAGCATACAAATTCTTAACTGATCAACAACATGCTTGCATCTGGTTCAAATCTCTTTGGGATCCTGTTAATATCATTAGGCAATCTACTACTACTCTCATGGCTTTGAGAAATGTCATGATTACCCAAGACAATCTGCAGAAGCGAGGAATCCATCTAGCAAACAGATGCTATCTTTGTCAAAAGGAAGTTGAAAGTACAGATCACCTCTTCTCCAAATATGAGTATTCATTGAAAGTGTGGAGAGCTATTCAACTATGGCAAACAAACCGACTTCGAGCAACTACTCTCAAAGAAGAATGTCGATGGCAATATAGATGGAACAAGGGTAAGCATTGGAAAAAACGAGTTCGTAGGCTGATGCTTAATGCTACTGTCAATGCCATATGGAACGAGCGAAGTGTGCAAATCTTTGAGACAAGATCATGCAACAGGAAGCTATCATAGTTATGATCAAAAATTTTGTTCGCAATAGGATGATATATGTATATAGAAATTCAGTTTGTAGTAGTCAAATAGAGCAAGCACTTAAGCTTTGATTTCGTAGGATTTTAGCGCTCTATGTGGTTGTAATGGATATTCTACCTAGGGGGGTGTCTTGCCTTCCTTGGAACATGGTTTAGTTTTGTTATAAAATTTACCATATTCCAAAAAAAATAAATAATAACCTAATGTATAATAACAATAATAACGTTTCAAATTTTGTTAGTAATGGTTAGTATAATTGTTAGAAGTGGTTAGTATTAAAAGTGATAGTGCATATAAAAATTAGATTAGTGAACAACAATGATAATAATAAGTGACATAATGAAATAAAAAAAATGCAAAGGAAAGAAAAAAGGCTAATAAAAATGAAAGAACATAAGTAAAAACATAAAAGTAAACACAATTACAAAGAGAAGAGTTTAGAAATTAATACCCAATGTTGACGAAGAGTTTCCCAAGTCAAGGTATATAACTTAGTCTAATAATCAGTTTTAAGTTAATAAATATGTTACTAAATGAGCTACTTAATACTTTTTTTTGGGTTTTTATACTTAATTAGAAAAGCTGATAAATTAATTACTTAATTATATATATTTAACAAATGGTAAACTGGGCTAGTTAGTACTTAATAAAACTTAAGTATTACTAGGTGATTTAATTTAGTAATATTATTATTAACATTATTATTATTATTACTAATTAAGAGAAATGTTGATTAATTAATACTTAGCTTAATCTAGTGAGAAAGAGGAGAGAGATTGGAGGGGGGGCTGAAAGTGAGGAAGGAGTTGGGTATTTATAGAAAAAAATGAGGTTTAAAAATAATATAAAAGAAAATAAAAGAAATTAAAGTAAATGTTATTCAACAAAATCAACATGTTTGGAATTGTAATAACTCAAACAAGATTTTTGAATTGTAAGGTCAAAATAAGTTACGAGGCTAGTATATGAGTATGTATGTTAAATTTGATGATTTTTGAAAAAGAGATTACATAAAATTTGGGTAAAAATACCAATTATACAATGAAATAAGACCGAAACAAGAACAAACTGTACCAAAATAACCAGCCAATGGCTGAGAGCATTTTGGGGGAGTTGTCGGCGGAGAGGAAATGAATTGAAGGTGAAAGTGGATGAAATAGTGGAAGTGGGTCCCACCTAAAATAAAAGAAAAATTAAAAGAAAATAAAATAAAAGGAATTTAAGGTAAAAAGAAATAAAAAATCAATAGTAAATGGCTTTTCAAAAATCGAAAGGTTGTGTGTGGTTGATTATTTTCTTAGAAGAGTTTTTATGTGTTTTTGATATTTTAAACATATATAATTAATAATTTTTGGTATTTTTGAATTTTCTTCATTTTTAGAGGTTTTTATCATAACTTAATAAGAAGTGCTTACTGCCTTGATTTTTTTTGGGATTTTGGGATTTTATATTTTTATAGATTTTAGGGTTTTATGATTTTTAAGTATTTTTAACTTTTTGATTTTTTTTTTGAGTTTTATATTTAAAATAGGCATTAAAATTTTGGTGTCTACAAGGTGCAGCACCAACAACCTGGAAGGGGAGGGAGACATCCCACTAGCAGAAGGGTGTAACATTGAACGTCCCCTAGGTGTATTAAATCTAAGACTACCACCCCTTCTTCCACCCCTCACTAAACCACGAGTAGAGTGGCGAGGAGACATAGTAAGCCACCCTCCATCCCCAGAGTCCACATTGTGAGCAGGTAGAGTTGCTCCCACATCACCCAACTCAAAAATCGAGGCATCAACAGGTTCAAAAGCCGCCTTAGCAACGGTATCCTGTGGAACTTTTGGACAATCATCCATCTAATGATCATTCAAACCACATGGAGTGCATGTTATCAAAGAGAACAGGGAAAGAATGATCACGACCTCTCCAAGAAACAGAAACAACCTGTTTGAGAGGCTTAGTGATATCAACTAACACACAAACCCTAGCATATCTACCCCTGAGTTACAAAGCTGACCAGTTTCACAACCATAAAAATATCTTTCATAATGGAACAAAGTTTTTCAAATTCCCAACATTCAAGAGGCAATCTAGGTATTTTAACCCAATGGTAAACATGTGTAATTTTAGCCTGAAGGGAATTAAAAAGAGGTTCCCATTTTCTAAGGTGAAAGTTCTGACCTTGGGACAAAATAAGGTTGATTCTCCCAAGCAGAATCCCGCTCCTCTTTGGTAGTGAACTTGACACGATACCAATCATAGCCCACATCAACAAGTTCAAAATGACCCTTCATATGCCTCCATTCATAAACAAGTTTAGACTTAATAGCTCCATAAGGCACAGATTCACCCACACTTTACCATAAAAACAAAGATTTTCATGATTGGCCTAAATCTCATGCTCAGTGGGAGAGCCAGTAGGAAAGGCTAGTGTTGGAAGTGATTGATCAAAAAGACCAGTGGACCTAGAGTCAGTGTTTGGTAGGGGCTGTGGAGTATGAGAAACATGGTTACTCGAACTTCCCATCTGAAGGGTTCTCCTATATGAGAAGGGCGACCAAAGCAGAGGGTTCGAGTGCCACCAATAGGGTGATGTTCACTGGGAGGAACAATACTCTCCTGTTGGTTAGCCTCCTCGCCATTGGTAGCAGAAGGGTGATGAAAAGCTGGACTGTCATAGTGAAAGGTTTCTTGGGGATCAAAATGCGATGAAGGAAGTGAAGACATAAGTTCAACAATGGAAGAGAAGAAATACTTCAGAGATGGGTGTGAGAACTTATGATCAAAGAAGGTGTATTTAAAGGCCACAAATGGGACGGGTCGAAGAACAAAGCCAGCAGAAATAACAGTACTCTCAAAGTCAGTGTGAACAATAGAAAAAGGAAATTACATGCAAATGAAAGCAACCACAAAGAGAAACTGAAAACCAAGTAAGATTTAAAATTTTTCAAGGAGAATCCCATAACTCCCGCAAACAAGGAGAGCAGACAAAAGAAAGAGACACAGAGAGGAACTGCACATGAAGGAGAGGGAACAGAAAAGAAAGAGTGAAAGTGACGAAAGAAGTAGACGAAAATCAACTGAGAGTTGATTAAATCGTCCATCTCACCAGTCGAACAATTACGCAGACTGACAGAGAAAGTCGAAGAAGCCAACCCGACCAGCAGAAGGAAAGCCAATGAACTTGATTATCCCTGCAGAAATCTTAATAATTGAACGCGTGAATCCACCACCACCATTGTTGCGCAACAGATGATGAACACTTGGCAAAAACTTGTAGAGAAAAGGTATGATTGCAATCTTGGGTAAGGAAACGATTAAACCAAATAAAGAAACCATGGAACACGATCGAGTTTCCATCTAAAATACTAGAAAAATGCAAGTGGATTGAGGTGATAGCAAATATAAAAATGACAATGTGGTTAAATTGAAGCACTTGAAGTAAATAATGGCAGTCAGAGTGAATCATTGGGCAAACAGGAGAAAGAGGGGACTTAAAGGTGCATTGGGAACGAAGGAAAAAATTACCAAATTGAGGGTTAGGGTTCGTAGAGGGGCTAGGGTACAAAAGGGGGGTTTTCTTTTTTCGCTTTCTTTTTCGTTTCTCTCTCCTCTCTGCCTTCTCTCTAAAAACCATTCTAACTTGATGCTTGTTGTTATACCTGCAAATTGGAGGAGAAGAAATGTTAGAAAAGGTGTTCCTGTATTTCTTATTTAAAGATTCGTGAAACTCCCATTCATAAAAGGCTCGTCTTGCCATTATCAGGATAGTTTCCGCTCGAAATGGAGTCGTTCAAAGACATGATCATTTTTGCCTCGCCAAATACACCATATGATCATTTTTTCAGTACATTTCAGGAGTTGTAACTATCCAAGAATATCTGAGTTCGGTAAATTAGTGTGGATCCTGATTATCAATTGCTAGTTGCCAAACAGCACACGCAGCAGGACAATAAGCAAAAAGATGAGATAAATTCTCATCTGCAACATTACAGTTACTACATTTTTCATAGGGGATAATTTTCCTATGATGCAAGCATCCTTTAGTTGGCAAAGATTGATGAGTTGCCATAAAAAGATAATAACTTTTGGGTTAACGTCAAGTTTTCAGATCCACCTATATTGCCATTTTTGAAGTAACGCCGGTTTGATACCTTGGACTAGCAATGATGCTGATTTAGTGGAGAACTGACCATCCGATGTTAGACCCCATCCCAATTCATCACAAGAGGGGGTCAGCGGTAATGGGATTGCCAGAATCAAATCAACAATTCCAGAGGGTAGTACATTCGCCAGTTTTCCTCTATCCCAACATCTATTTGAATCAATAAAGTCTGCTATGCAGGCATTTGGGGAAGGGACATCTAGGACATTGCAACCTATGAGTTCAGTAAGGGGGAAGGTATCAACCCAGTTGTCCGTCCAGAATTTGATTTTTTCTCCAATTCCTATCTTCCATTGCAACCCTTAGGAAAAAAGTTTTCTAATATTAAGGATAATCTTCCACGCGCAAGAATCTGTATCCCTTTTTTTACATTGTAAGAAAGTGTTATTTTAATTTTAAGATATATTACTACGAATCAGCTTAACCCATAAACTTTCATTATCAATGAGAATCTTCCAAGCTAATTTACATAAGAAAGCTTGTTTAACAGCCCTAGCAGAACGGAGACCTAAGCCACCATAGGCTTTTGTTTTGCAAATGGTATCCCAGGATACCATAGCTGTACCATTATTTCCTTCTCCCTTTTTCCAAAAGAAATTGCGTCCATTTGCATCTAATGCTTTGATTGTTCTCTCTAGGAGCGCAAAATATTGCATTGCATGAGCTGTAATGGATTTGAGATTTTTTTGTATTAAAACCGATCTCCCTGCCTTAGAAAGTGAATTTGTAGCCCACGTATTCATTCGTTTTTGTGATTTATTAATGAGGTCCTGATAAACAGCAATATCAGGACATTTTTCAAATAAGAGGGCAACCTAAGTATTTCCCAAGGGCATTTGTGAAAGGAATACTAAATTCCCCAGCTAATGTTGCTTTCCTGGATGAAGTTACCCATTTCGGAAAAAAAGATAGAAGATTTGTGAAAATTAATGAGTTGTACAGAGTGATTACAAAGGAATTCAGGGTGTTTTTCAGAAGTCTTGTTGATGCTAATTAAAGTAGCTTTGCAAAAAATTAAACTATCGTCTGCAAATAATAGTGCTAGGATCAAAGGGCATTGTGGGCTTAAGTTAACACCAACGTTCCCGTTTTCTTATTATTCACTAGGTGGGCAATTCTCATTGCCAATACATTCATACATAAAATAAAAAGGTACGGTGAGAGTGGGTCTCCTTGTCGTAATCCTCTCGTCGGGCAAAAAATTTTGTGTGCTTCGTCGTTGATTATCAATGAATAAGAGACTGTGGTTACACAAGTTGTGACCCATCGAATCCACTTAGGATGAAATCCCATTTTGCGTAGCACTGAGAAAAGAAAATCCAATTCTATTCTGTCATAAGCTTTTTCCATATCTAATTTAATGGCCATCCATCGAGTTTTGTTTTTGGATGTGTTAAATAGATTCATGACTTCATGAGACAGGAGAATATTGTCATGTATAGATCGTTCAGGAACAAAGGCACCCTGATTAGGTGTAATTAAATTTACAAGAAAAGATCGAAGCCGATTAATTATCAATTTTGTAATAATCTTCATGATGGAATTACAAAGACTAATAGGTCTGAAATGATTGTCACTTTCCGGGTCATCAACTTTTGGAATAAGTGTATGAACGTGTAACTCAGTTCTTTAAGAAGTCTCCCACTGTGAAAGGAAGCTCTAATACTGGAACAAATATCTGGACCAATAATATGCCAAAAACACTGGACAAAAGCAGCTCCAAATCCACCAGGACCAGGAGCCTTATAGGGATTCATTTGGAAAACTAGATCCTTAATTTCATGATATGTATACTCATTGATCAGAGAATTATTGATTTCGTCTGAGATACACGGGTTGATATCGTCAAGAGCTTGGGTTGCTATTGTTTACGTTTACCAGCGAGTAACGTAAACAATAGCAAACCAAGTGCCCAAGTGGAAGCGATTACAACCCAACCAAAATCAAAATCGAGAGCATTACTCAAAGCTCACAACAGCCATCTTAACATCTTAAGATAAATACTAAATAATTTCTAGGTGATCAAAGATGAACTATTAAAAAAAGAAACTTCCATAAACTATTAGAGGTGAACACTCATCCTTTTCTTCTAACGATCCAAAATAAACCTGAAATCTGCAGTCTGTCCATATTGGCAGTGGGTCCGAAGACAAAACACACATAACACACGTAATCAACATAAAGCTGAGCAAGCACCAACCAACACTTCATCTTGTGCCACACAAACAAATAACATATAATAATAACGTTTTAAAATAATAAAATCATATCTCCACACCAAATGGAACAAAAGATAATACATATTCCCTCCCTCCCTTCCGCCCGACTCTTTGGTCTTAAGAATGCTTCTTTTAAGAATGAGTGATTGCCCTTTTCCGACCCTTACTGCCCAACCCGGGAGCGAACAGCTAATGCGTTTC
>ONZK01000359.1:51956-63609 GCA_900322385.1 Pharnaceum exiguum | reverse complement strand
TAACGCCGTCAATGTAGGACCACTGTCGGACACATGTGCCCAAGTAGGGATTATTCCCAGCTATTTCCCAAGTAGGGATTATTCCGAGAAAATCGCCCCAAGTAGGGATTATTCCCATCAATTTTGCCTTTCCTTTATAAAGGCACCTTTATAATCAAAACCGCACATCATTCATGCTTCCAACCACTCGCGCCATTAAATGAAACGGTATAATTGGAAAATTAACTGTCACGTCAACAAATTTAATAGTCAACCTGTCAACTTAACGGTCAAACCACTAAAAAGATAATGTCAGCAAAACCTCAAGTAACCAAAAAATATATTGAATACTTTGGGTAACCAATCGTACATTATGCCTAACCTCAGGTAACCAAAAGGTAAAATATCCTTAAATGAAAGGGTATAATTGGAAAATCAACTGCCACGTCAGCAAATTTAATAGTCAATCTATTAACTTAACGGTCAAACTATTAAAAAGATAACGGCAGCAAATCTCAAGTAACCAAAAAAACATTTCAAATACCTCGGGTAACCAATCGTTAATTAGGCCAAACTCAGGGCATCAAAAGGTGAAATATCCTAAAATAAACATTAGAAAGTGGGTATTTGTGTGAGGGGTGTACCAAAAGTGGTAAACCTGAAGGTGCACCATATAAGTTCTCCCCACCATTAGCAGGAAACTGCCATACTGGATTGTGGATGACATGGTTGATACTTGATAGTTGTTATAGGTTCCCCAAAGGCAGAATTGATGGGAATAATCCCTACTTGAGTCAATTTGCCCCAAATATTCCGTACTTGGAAAATAGGCGGGAATAATTACTACTTGGGATTTAGGGGCTGGGAGAGAGCTAGTTCGATATTCCGTTTAGTTTCATTAAAAAAAAATTAAAAAATATGGTATGATTATCTTTTGTTAACTTATTTGTCTTTAGCCCATTATTAAGACATTAACAAAATAACTAATTTATTTTGTCTTTAACCCATTATTATGACATTAACAAAACAAATATACAAAGATAATGGTTAAAAATTAGACACAACAAAAATTTCCCACCCCGAAACTAACCTGTAATGAGTCACGAGCTCGAAAAAACTCGACCTGAACCCGAAACTGACCAAACCGGTAAAATCTGGGTTGGACCCGATCGAAATGACCCATTTGTCTAATAAAATATTCATAAACGTACATTTTACAATTTCAATTTAATCCAAAAATAATAAAATAATTTTTTAAATTTTTTTTTAAAAATAATGTTTAAATTTTAATATTAATAAAATAATAATTTTATCGGAAAAAACTAAATCTGCAAATCTGTTGGGTCAAACCAGACCCGAACCGACCCGAAAATTACAAATCGGGAATGACTGAACAAAAAAAACAGGAACTCAAAATGACTGAAACCCGACCGAGTGACCTGGTTTCCAGATCTAATAACAATAGAGAAGTATAAAAGAGATATTGTATGGGTTTTTTCTTTTTTTTTTCTTTTTACTAATATAAAGGAATATGCCCGGCTATTTTTATTGGGTTTATTCACAGCTACTAACACCCAAATAGGGATTATGCCGGGCTATTTTCCGACTAGGAATTATTATTGGCAAATTGCCTAAGTATGGATTATTTATAGCAATTTTGTCTTCCCGAAAAACCCAAAATTGTATTTTATGTTAAGGTGTTTTGACAAATTGGTATTCTTTTGATATCAATTTTTTACATAGATTGTGACAGTTAGGTAACCAAACTATTAAAAAATTAATATCTTTGAAAAAATTTATTTAACAATTATTTTAAATTATTTTGCAATGTGATATGGCTTAACTACAACAACAATCGAGTGTAAATCCCCAGTAAATGGGGGTACTCGGGTCATGATGTACGCAACCTTACCCATGTTTAAGAAAACAGAGAGGTTGTTTCCGAGATTGACCAATTGCTGCATTGAACTATTGACTTCCAACAACTTCACCAAAAACAAGAAGTATTGGAAGGTTTTCATAGCCATTTTGCTATAGTCCATAATCTCCTAAAGTTGAAAGATGGAGATAACTCTTTCAACTTTATAGGCACTGGACCTGTGATATGGCTTAACTACCCATTGTAAAGATAAAATTCTGTAAAAAAAATTCCCAAAATCCCTCTCAAACCTCTACTCTCTCTCCCCACCGTACCCCTACGCCATTCCTCCACCACCAGCCCTTCCACCATCTCTCTTAAAACCAACCTTCTCTTCATTAATGAAACCCTTCATTCACACACTTGCTTTAGTGCTACTTATTCTCCTTACAACCCAATTAATCCCATATTCAAAAAAAATTGGTATCATATAGTGGAAAGCCTTTAGTTACATGTAACAGCCCAAATTTCGACACCCAAAACTTTGCGATAAATGGACAGCGGAAGTGAAAACACCTGAACTTTGGACTATTACCGCCGTACTCTCTACTAAAGTAAAGAATACAAGGCTTTTATACAAAAGAATTCCAATATACTCTAGTTAAAACGACCTTAATACATTCAACCTAAGCTCATGTTGCGACACCCAAGCCAGGTGTCGATATACATCAAACTAGTATGTTACAATGCAACATATACTCACAAGCTACGGAAAAAACTATACAAGTAGCCATCGACACGTCTTCCTCAATAGCGCTCCTCGATCATCGACATGTAAGAGAACCTGTCTGCTTCCCCAATGAGAGAAATCCCAATGGTTCATCAACAGGTTCAACCCAAAAGGAAGAAAACCAACGCAAAAGAAATAACACACATCAACGAATGCTGAGTAACGACATATACGGACAACGCAAGTTGTCCCAAACAATAGTTCAGATTGTGAAAAGAAACAATATCTCTAATCTGTACTCTTAAATGAGGCTTAAATATAATAGAAATAGGACAAGAGTCCCTTATACGAATTCATGATAATAAACCCAATAGAACAACGCAATCATCCTTGTACGATGTCACAATACTAGACCCAATGTTACGCCACAATAATCCTTTATACGAGTACTTCGTACTAGACCAAGGTGTGTAACGGGGAACGTCTTCCCTCACGGCCAAAGCTCAGGTCTAAGCGTGCACACTACCCTTAGGGAAATGGAGTTACGATACCGTCTACCCTAAGGACGACCACATACCCTATGAAGTTACGTTATCATAGGTACTCTTGAAGTTACGTTATCAAGAGACTCCTGAAGTTACGTTATCAGAAGATTTCTTACAACACCGTTAGGTACCTACAGCGCTTTTATGATCACATGGTTACTTCACCGCTGAAATTACTCTTAGCTAATAATCCTAAAGTCTCAAACACCTTTAGTTCAAGTTGGACAGCAAACGACCAAATCAGTTATAACACTCGTGTGAAATGATCTCATTTTGTTAGAAACTCATGCTCGTACTTGCATATTCTATCTTAAAACCCATGCGAGCAACCTAAATTTACAAGCTACCATAGCATACACACGAAATCACATAGGGCAGAACACATATTAACCTCAAAATATACAAACAATCATCCAAAATCGTCATAACGTAACGCAGAAAACAGTTTGCATTTATATCGCAATAAACATACTTAATCCCAACTCTTTTCATGATAATTAACTCAATATCCCTAAATATAATAATCAATAATGATAAATAAATGAATCAATAGCAGAAGATTATCATTTGGAATGAAATCCAATCAAAAATGAAAGACAGATTTGTGTAGTTACCTATTTCGGACTCAAAACGAGTATCTACTGATCAAGCCTTAAACACCTAAGATCCTGACCTCTAAACCACGTTTCCCTATCATAAAATAAGGGTTTCAATCAGCATATGAACCAAAATAACCAAAGAAATAAAGGATAATCGAATTCAGCGAGAATAGAGCTCGTTTGAGCGATTCGGGACTGTTTTGGCGAATCTGGTTGTCTGGGCTGATCAAGGCTATGCACGAACTTCTCCCACCTTTACACACTTGCTGAAGATGCCTAAAGATGTAATAGAAGTGGTAGAAAATAATTCACAAAGCTTTGGAGATCAGTTTTTCTGTTTTGATGCAAAACTGGAAGTTTTGTGCTGATTTGAGATGAAGTGAGAGAAAGGAGAGTTTCTGGTGATTCTTTTCTGTTTCCTCTTGTTCACCAGCACGAAATAGGGTCTTAGCATTGTTAGGAATTCAGTTTGGGAATGTTTAAGCTAGTAGGTGAAGATTTGATTGCCACGTGTCGCAATTCTAAGCAAGCTTAGTGGCAGATAGGTGCTTGTCGTGCTTGTATATTCGGAGTTATTTCAAGAGTTTTGGTGAATTTGTCGAAGTGCTTAACTTGCACGAGTTTCGAGAAATATACACCTTAAACGCAAAATGTCCAAACAATCCTGAAACGAAGAATTGAGCGTTGGAATGAATTCTCCTATCGTTATAAGGTCGAATGAATGATATTTATGGCTCAAATGATTTATAACAAAACTCTAAGTTGTAACTTGGAGGCTTATTACATCCCTCCTCCTTAATAGATGTTTCGTCCTCGAAAATTAAGGAAATACGACGTGTCACTTCAAATAAATAGCTCATGTAGCATTGAAATCATGTTCACCTCTTTGGACTGAATTGTAAAACCCTTTCAATAAGAGAGAATTGACCTGCTAGCTTAGCTACTATTACATTCCACCAACCTTAAAATAAGTTTCGTCCTTGAAACTAAATATATAACTTCATCGTTGATCATAAAAATGCTATTGCAAATAATTCGCCAAAGTTTACTAGCAATATCGCTGAACTCTTTACTCTTATCTATTAAAAATGTAGTACCTAGAACATGTATAAATCTAATTTATCACACAAAACCCAAAAATCATCAATACAACTCAAGACATCCCAAAAATGCTTGGATATAATGATGCAACATTGATTAAGAGCAACCTCGATGTATCCGCTTGTGAAATCCAACTCTAAAGAGTCTTCAGATATCAACAAGTACACCTCAAGTGTCAACTTTATAAATGAGTCAAACATAACCTTACAACTCCAAGCAAGTCCATCTTAATCCCAAAACATTAATAAGTGTTGGATATGAAGATCCAAACACTACCAAAAACGAAATCGCTCTGATACCATTTTGTAACAGCCTAAATTTCGACACCCAAAACTTTGCGATAAATGGACAGCGGAAGTGAAAACACCTGAAATTTGGACTATTACCGCCGTACTCTCTACTAAAGTAAAGAATATAAGGCTTTTATACAAAAGAATCCCAATATACTCTAGTTAAAATGACCTTAATACATTCAGCCTAAGCTCGTGTTGCGACACCCAAACCAGGTGTAGATATACATCAAACTAGTATGTTACAACGCAACATATACTCACAAGTTACGAAAACAACTATACAAGTAGCCATCGACAAGTCTTCCTCAATAGCGCTCCTCGATCATCGACATGTAAGAGAACCTGTCTGCTTCCCCAATGAGAGTAAGGAGGTCAATTGCACATTCACTATAAGTTAAGGGGTGTATTTGCTACTTCCGCGGGGAAGGAACAAATAAATAAATGATACTCCGTACTCCACTATTTGTAATCTAGTACTCCGTGGGATTGTGTTGGTACTATGTTTGTATTCTCTTCCTATTTACAAATTCTACAACTAAGTACTGAATACATATGCTTGAGTGTTGCTGTAAATTTCATCCAATGCCACAAAAACTTATCGGAAATTTATTGATTTTGGTTAAGGGCTAACTGATTTCTTGATCGGCCAAGCAAGTGGTTGCCTAATCATTTTATAGGTTGTCATTTTTATTGTAGGGGTATCTTATGGATTTTTTTTATAAACATCCACTACATTGAGAAAGGGTCCACTGCGTTGAGCAATTCTCATAATAAATTCATATTTTAAGTGAGAAAAAGCTAATGGCCTGGGCTTGTGTTTGTCGGCTAAAGTAAAGAGATTTATGGGTTAATTAATTAATAATTAGGCCATTAGGCTAACTCTAATTAATCGGGATAGGCTATCAATAATGGGCCGGTGGCCCATTTCTTTTCTCAAGTCTTCAAGGATCGTCGTCACCTCTAATAATATTAAATAAATGTCAATAAGTGCTTAATCATCATTAGTATTTTGTATAATTGCTAGTACAAAATTCTGTACTTATACTCCTAGTTTTAAATTTGAAGTCTTAAAAATCACGGTTTATAAAAACTGGAGAAATATGTGGATAAATCATGAAAAACGTAACACTTGAAAAAATTCCATTTGAAAACCGAGGATATTCAACTTACAACTACTTAAAAAGGTTAATGTTAAAAGGAAAGAACAATTGAATACACTCAACCACCTTTAAATAAACCACTCACATTATGCACAAATGAAATAACATTATGTAGGTTTTTCGTTAGCATTAGGAGTCTAGGTTCTTGATTGACAAATATGAAACATGATGAGGTTCTTGTTGTGCGTTTTCAACCAAACATTTGGTCCTTTAAAGTCTGTGAACTCTTGTTTTGTGAGATTGATGCGTGAAAACTTTGAGGGTTAACTCGCAGTTTGGGGGGAACAGGGTCTGTAACGGGGGAACTGGGTTAAACAAACGAAAAGACAATATTTTTGGGTTTTTTGTATTTTTTGTGCAGCGGAGTTGAACAAACGAAAATTGAAAAGATAGTAGATCTTCTCTTTGAATCGTAAAGACTGAGCCAACAGAAGCAAAGATGAAAACCGTTCAACTCTATAAAGGGTAGGCCACCAAGAATTGAGATTCCCTTTGGTTAGCAACCACCAACAACACAAACACACAAGTTTGAGCCGAAATTGTATTCTTATTTACCAAGTCTGATTGAATTACAACTAACCCTAAGCTCCTTTTTATAGTAGAATAAACCTAATGCAATAATGAAAAGAAACTAAAACCCTAGCCGACTCTGAAAACGAAAAATAAAAGAACTCTCACGAATAATGGGAACTAACAGACCGGGGGAACTAGGTTTCCTAACACAATAAGGAAACTAGTTGCCTTGTTCCGCAAGCAGTATACCATACTTTCCTACTAACGTCTACTGCATTTAATATGGGAAAAGTAATGCACGAAAACTATCAAACTGAATAATCTCCTAACCAACTAAGGATACCATGTAAGAATCTCAGCAAGAAAGAGATCTAATCGCCAAAACTCGAACTTTCCAAGTTTAAGCTCAGAACGTCCAGTTCTCTGCTAGTTCCTTCTTCTATGCCAGATCCTCCATTTAAGCTAGTTCCTCTATCAGCTGGCTCCCGCATCATACTCCCCTTGTTGTAAAAGATTCGACCTCGAATCTGATCGCATTCCACTACAAAAAAACTAGACAAGTTACCACAAGAACTCTTGATATCTTCTTCCACACAAGTATTGATAAGTAGACCTCGATGCTCCTTGTTGTGTTTCTTCATAACTTGAGCTTCACTTGAACCCATGGGAACCAAGCAAATGTTTTTTTTCCATGAGTAAAACTATACGCATTCTTGCATGCATCATAAACTGTACTACGATCGAATTTCCAAGGCCTTCCTAACAGTATGTCACAAACATCCATCGGCACAACATCACATATTACCTTATCCTCATAGTCTTTACCAAAAGAAAATGAAACCAGTGCTTGTTCCTTTACCTTTATACCTTTCGCATTATTCAACCACTTTAAATCATATGGATGAGGATGCCTTTGAGTAGGGAGATCCAACTTTAAAAACAAGATTCGAAACAACATTTGTACAACTTCTGCTATCAACAATCATATGGCAAAGCTTCCCTTCCACCTCACAACGAGTATGAAATAGTTGTTCTCTTTGGGATTCCATTGCTGGTCCTTCTGGTTGTACATCTACATTCAACACTCTTTGTCCCAATAAAGTATGGACAATAGTATGCGTGATACCATCTTCCTCATAACTCTCATGCCTAAAGTTCTTATCAACCTTTTGAGCAATTTCTGATTCAACTTCTTCCATTTTTTGGATGGTTAATGTTTTCTTAGTAGGACACTCATGCTGGAAATGTCCAAAGCCATTGCACTTGAAGCACTTGCGCTTATTATTTCCCTTCTCTGGATCTGGCTTGTTCCCCGTTCCCTCTTTTGTCTGGGAGGAACTCACTTCTAGCAGCGTAGGGGAACTAGGCATCTTCGCATGAGACTTCAACTCAAGCTTCTTCGTCTTTTCTTGCTTATCCACCTTCAAAGCTAGCTTGCACACGTCTTGATAAGTGAAGAAAGTTTGTAATTCAACCTTGTTGAAAATGTTGCAAATTAGCCCTCGAAGAAAGCGAGCAATCTTTTGTTCTGACCGCTCTTGCATCTCACAAATCAAGTGAGCTTATCAAACTCTCGTATGTAATCATCAACGGAGTCACTTAAATCCCTTGCTGCAAAGTTGTAGCATTCACGTACATCTCCTTCAAGTAATTCTCAGGAACAAATTGCTTCTTAAGTTGTTTTTTAAGTTTTTCCCAAGAAGCGATTTTAACCTTACCCATATGACGCCTCTCCTTCTCGACACTTTCAATCTTGGTGGCTTTGCCTTTATAAAATATTTAGAAAGTAGAAAAGTACATTATTACGACTTCTCCTTATTCTAATAATAACTTAAGGAATGTTTAGAAATCAGAAAAGTACATTATTTTGTTAGGAAATAAAATAAAGATACTAATGACTCTTAAATATATGACAAAGTAAATCCAAGAATATATCAGATCTTCTCGCCTAAGCAATCCAGACAACCTAGTTCCTCCTTGAACCTGATTCCTCTGGACTAAGCAATTTTGCAGAACTCGACCTTGTTCCTCATGCATGATGCTACGCATCAGAGATGTTGAGTCTCTTAAATCAATGAACTCTTGTTTTGTGAGGATATGTTCGGGAGGAATGGGGAATTGGGGAGGAGGGGGTGGGTTGAATGCATGTTAAGAGGGAGAAAAAGGGAGGAATGAATTTATTTTTTGTAAAGATTGGGTTTTTTTAATGGGGTGTATGGTGCTGTATGTTGCAGCTTATACCCATTCATTATATATATAGCAAATATTTTATTACACTATGTATGATATATGGCAATGATTTTATTTTCTATCTATGAGATATATATATAGCAATGATTTTATTAAAATTCTGTATTATATTAGGACAAAGATTTTATTTGCTTTCTAATTATATAGACGTTGTAAATCTTAAAGCTATTTTACAAAATTAATGAAATTAATTTTTATTTATAATAAAAAAATCTTTATTTTTCTGAAATAAGTCAATAAAAATCGAATTTCTTTTTTTCTTTTTGTTGTTTTAAAGAGATTTTTTTATAATAAAAAAACGTAAATGAATCGAAGGCAAGTTTTGTAGATTAACTATAGTTCCATACAATCCCAAACTTCCGCATAAGCAACCGTTGAATTATAAATGGAAACTCTCTTCCAAATTTCTCTCTCCGTACACTATCTTAGTATATAACTAGTGCACCTCCCGTGTGGTGCACGGAATTGCAAAAATACGAAACCATTTCACAAATTCGCTGATCATTTGATGGTCTTTGGCTTCTGGCTATTGTTACCCAAACTCGATTTATTTTTGTGTTTGTAGGATATGCATTGTTTTTATCCTAGTGCTTTATTTATTTTGCGAAGACTGTATCATTGAGGCTGTTTACAGGATATACATTTTTTTTTATCATACTGCTTCATTTTGTGTTTGATCGTAATATATAAAATTCTTTAAAGGTGTGTTTTGTTTATCTGTAAAAACACGAACTAAATGAAATTGATCTGAACTGGAAAAAAAATAAATTGAACTAAAATAAACTGAAAGATACCAAGTTCAACTGAAAAAATACTGCTACGAAATGAAATAAAATGATAAATACCGAATTGAATTGAAAAATATTGAAATAAACTTAAACTACTGAATGATATTAAAAATATAACAAAAACTAGACTAAAATGAACTAAAATATAACAATTGGGATCGGAGAAGGAGGGTGAAGGAAGAAGGTTGAATGAGAGGGGGGTTACGTTTTTTTATTTTAAAAAAGGTAAGGAAGTGAAAGAGATTAGGAGGTCCTCCTCTCGAGGAACACTCCTAACCTATCATCAAGGAGAATATAATCCAAGTCTTTAGACCAAGAGGAGTCTGAGCTTGTAAAACCATAACGTCGACCATACGAAGCCATCCAATCTGCTGCCCTATTTCCTTCACGCCATACATGAGCCGCTACCCAATTATCCACACGCCGTAGAAAACAACGTATATCTTCAATTAAACTTCGTATCTACCACGGAATTTTAATTTCGCCTTTGAGTGCTCTAATAACAGTTAATTAATCTCCTTCAACAAAAATATTTCGAAAGCCATGTTCAATCGCCCATCGAACGCCATCACGCATGCCTGTAGCTTCAACTACCAAAATTGTTGTTTCACCTAGCGGCACGCCACTAGCTGCCATTAAAGTTCCAAAGTGGTCACGTACAAAAACCACTACTAGTAGCCCCATCCACAAGGACAAATCAAAATTTATCTTAAAAGTACCTGGATATGGGGTTCCCACCTTATATACCTGCAAAAAGAAACAGAAACTTCGTTACTAGTACCAGCATTATCATAGAATTTATTATCTAATTACATTCTGTGTCTCCATTCATATGAAGATTTTTTTGCCCTCAAAAAAATTCGTTTAGACAAAAAAGATTCATTTCTAAATAGACAATCATTTCTTCCCTTCCAAATACTCCATAAGAGATATAAACACTTGCAAAACTCGTCAGAACGAGTAGAGAAGGAATCTTTCAAAGTCAAAACCCACAACGTATGTAATATCATGCATAGGGGGGTTGGATTCAATCCACCCATCAGTCCGTGCCTCCTCCCAAACCTTAAAACTCTCACTACAATGAGAAAAAACATGAGACTTAGACTCAGAGGCACAACCACTAGTCTTAAAAATCCCATCCACAAGAATGCATCTAAATAACAAATGTTCCTTTGGTGGGGGCGCATTCATAAAAAACTGGGTAAAAAAAAAATTGAATTTTTGGATTAATATCAACATTCCAAATCCATCTATGTCTCCATTTTTCCATATTTGCAAAGTCAACCCCATGAGCTAACAAAGTCGCTGATTTAGTAGTAAACTCCCTATTCCCAGTAAGACCCCACAAATAGTCTTGATCATATGAACTTATTATAATATTAAATTGTGATTTCTTGATCATTTTAATATCTGCACAAATAGTCTTTTTCCAATCACAGTGTTCTTTACTAATATTAAGTTGTTGACTAAGGTTGAATATTTTTTTCTTTTCAATCACACTTTTCTTTTCTAATATAAAAGGGGGTTAGGTCAACAATACACATGCCGTGTTAGACAGATTAAGATTTTGTTCCCTTACACACTTGCCAAATTAAATCCGAGTTTATACATATGTAAACTTATTGATTAAATTTCAAATTTCTAGATATAAACATGAAAATTAGCTATTAGTGTAAATTTCATTTAAAACAATTAAAGAAAGTATTCTCTACATAGAACATTTAATATATATAAACGTAAGAATCTACCCTATATATGAGTATCTCCATGGACCGTTCACCCATTTTTTTCCCTTTTATTTTAGACGCAACTTCTTAAAGAAAGATATAGGCCCAAT
>ONZK01000359.1:17989-32808 GCA_900322385.1 Pharnaceum exiguum | reverse complement strand
TATATAATTCTTTAAATGCAACAAAAAAATCAAGTAGGGATTATTTACAGCTACTTCCACCCAAGTAGGGATTATCCCGGGCTATTTCCCAAATAAGGATTATTCTGAGTAAATCGCCCCTAGTAGGGATTATTCTGTCCAATTTTGCCTTTAAAAACTAGGCTAACATTTCTTATATTTATCAAAAAATAGATTACTTAAGTGAAATATCTGAATAACCATTTTCATTCAAATTTTAAATGATTTAATTTTTTTAAATATTAGATAAATTGAACTTATACCAAAGTAGTTGAAAACGAATGGAAAAAAGATATATATTTTAAATATAAAAAAAAATTTACGAAAAAAAAAATACTTTTTTTAGCCAATTTAATAGAATATACAATTGAAATGAGACCCTTTGAAATATACAATTTAATGGAGACCCGTGTATCGCACGGGATTAAATCTAGTTATCGTTTATAATAACACAAAGGTAGTGCTCTTTCCAACTTAAGATAATGATGACAGTAATAATGTTAAAACAGATCACATCACATCTGCAGAATACGTTGACTTAGAAATATAGTATGCCAAATGACACGTTATTCACGAATTAACAACACTAGTTAGACATTATATAACTTGAACCAAATTAAAGGATCACAACTTCCCTCACTCCTCTCATCCTAGAGCTCTCTAATCTCCTCTGTATTCTTCTCCTTACTAATTAACCTTTGCTCACTCGCTAGGTCTACCTTAACACTCCCGTGGTCAACAACTTACCATGGCCTCATCATCCTTTATAATTTCTTCACTTCTCGTCCTCAATGCCCTCTGGGGCACCGCCAAGGCGCTTCCAATTTGCGAGTGGGAAACCCCCCTGAGTAGGTTCTGTCTGCAGCTGCTAGGAACAGGGACGTTGAAGGATCTTGATGATCCCACCGATCTATTGCTGGTTAAGTTGGCCAAGTTTGCAGTTGATAAGGCTAACGAGTGCCAAGAACCGTCAGAGTCTGTTATATACGGCAGCGTCAAAAGCTGCAGCAGCGCATTAATCGGGCCGTTCCCAGGAATCACCGCTAGCGACTATTACGTAATGAAAATCAAGGCAAGTGATCGCTTTTTTTCGGCCGTTGTTCGGGTTGACCGGAAATATTATGAGATGATCCTTCTCGACTGGAGGACTGCAAGTAACACAAGTATCGCTAGTACCTAGCTAGTACGTACTGTTTGTCATGTTGTACTGTGTTGATCGACATGTACGTTGTGCCTCGATCATGGGTATGTAACATTATATTACGCCCGTTTGATTGTATTCTTAGTTATTCTGCCATGCCGGATTGCCGGTTCATGTGAATGTTTCAGTTTCAAGTTGTATTTTTCCTTTTTTTATATATTCCCAATTAAAAAGTTCGCTCGTTGCTATGTATGATCTGTTATTTTCAGTTTGTCGGGAATAGTTTTGAGGCACCCCTATTCACCGCTAAAACTGAATTTTATAATAAAGGCGCCATTTCTCATGACCTTTTGTTTAACAATTTATCTTCTTTTCTTTTGAACAAAATGCAAGGTGAGTTTTTAACTTTGTCCCTTGTTTCTCAACACGGCTCTTAAACGCAAATAATGAATATTCCACGTGGTGGTTCTGATTAGTGTCTCAACGTTAGCAAGGATATACTACCGGCCGGTCAGCCGTACTGGATTGTAAATGACATGTTTTTTTTGATAGCGTGGATGAGATTCTTAGTTGAGCAAGTCTTTGGTACACCGCGTGTACATGTATATACTGGACGGATTTATGACTAATATTAAAAAAATTGACTAATGACATTAAAGAGATGACTAATAATATAAATAATAATGCTTTAAAAAACACCCGGTGTCCACCCTAAGAATTGGAGTTTTTAGCTTGATATAGGTTTCCTCTTAAAATTCTTTCAAGCTAAGGTCTTCGGCTGCCTATCAGTGAGCAGTTTGTTTTTTATTTTTTATTTTCTTAGTGATGAACTCATGACCACCAGGACCAATAAAAAGATGTAGCACATATCACACAATTATAAAACGCAAAACACGAAATAGGAACAAAATAACGCCTAAATTAGAATATAGGAACAACAATAAGGAACAGATGGAGGAAACTTTTCTATTCCACTAGCTAGATCATAGTTCACCTATCAATTACTTGTTTAAGCTTTTTTTCAATCTTCTAATCAGCACTTGAAAAGATTGAGAGTGTAAAAGTTTTTTTTGATGGAAGAGAGTGTAAAAGTTCATCTTATGTTATGTTAGTTTGAGAGAACTTGGGAAAATATCTTGTACTCTCTCCGCGCATAAAAATCACGAAGTGCAGTAAAAATATCAAATTTGCGGGTCACAAATTGAATTCCAGGGGTCACAGATTAGACTTAGGGGGCCGGGTCACAAATTAAACCTACGTGGGTCACGAAAGTAATCTCTACGGGTCGCGAAACTAACCGCTATAGGTCACAAAATGCGCATTGGTTGAATACGACGGTGACGTGACGTCGATGAAGGGTGGTAGTGTTGGGGCGACGGTGGGAAGTGGTGGTGGTGGTGGTTAGGGAATGGGTTAGAGTGGGTTGGCGATGAGAGAGAAAGTAGATATGTGATTTTTCATTTTTCGTTTTTCTGGGTTTCTCATTTTTTTAATTTAGGTTTTGATTCATTGGTGCGGGTTAAGCGGTGGCAGCGAAAGTGATGACGGGGAGATGGCGGCAAAGGCGGTGGTGGGTGGAGAAGTCGACGGAAGTACTGGTGGTGTTTGGTGGAAGTGGTTATGGGTGAGAGAAGAAAAATGGTGTTGTTGGTGAGGAAAGTGAAGGGATAATAGGTCTTTTCTTTTTCTTTTTTATTTGTGGAGGGAGTATGTAGCTCCATACAACCGCGAGTATAGCAGAAATTGCATGTTCGCATCAATCAATTCTTCCTTAAATATAGAAACAATATCCAAGAAAATTAAAATCATAATTCACGTCCTCTTGTGTTCTTTCAGTAGCGTTTCATCACGCTTCCAAGTTCCAATCTGTAATGATGATTGATCAATGAAAAATTTACTAAACTGAAGCAATACACTCCCCTACAGTATTGCACCTAAATCTGACAATTTGGTCGGTCTATTGTCTTTCAGGTTTGGTTTTTTCGGATTCGATCATTTCGGATTCGACATTTTAGGTCGTAACGTAACGTATTTGGTCCGGTTTGACCCACCCGAGTTTATACATTTTTTTTTTTGGAGTTATTTTCCTGAAACCCCCTTATAAAAACCCAATTTTGTGAGGAACCCCTTTATAAAATGTTCTTTATCAGGAACCCCTTTTAAATATCGTTCTATTGATTAAACACCTCCATTTTTCATTTTCAAGCCTTGGGCTTGAAAAAATGACTATATTACCCTTATGTATATTTCTACACATACAAGCTTTTCCCTCTTTCTTCCCTCTCATTTCTCTATTCTTATTCATACTTCCTGTCAACAACAACAGCCTACCACAGTCACTGAAAACATTAATGGACTTACTTAAGATTAGTTTTGAGAACTTGGTGTCAGTTGTGAGTATTTTCTTCATTATAATGCATGAAAAAACAGAAATCAATTACTGTTGGATCTCTTCCTTTTCTGATTCATTCTTCAATACCACATTATAAGCATTATACTGGACTTACAAGATATTAAAAGCATTGTAATGCTAACTTCTTTTCATTTCATTCATATGGCAAAGAGTAGCCTTCATTTCAACAATTTACATTACATTGCACTTACTAAAAAATACTACTCAATAGCATGGCCTATAATTCAAGCATTACAAAGCCTAAACAATTAATTAAGAATAGCTAAGTACAAGGCAAATTAAAGCCCACCTAAGATGAACAATAAAACAACCACCATACCCTCTTCTCATCAATCAACATATTTGTAACATCTCTTTGCCAACATGTTCTCACAATATCAAACCAAGCAAAATAATTACACTTTTACAAAGGTATAAAAGCCATCAAAATTTCTTTAAAGGTAGGGTTCCTTCGTGTCCGAGATGCTAGTATGTGTGTCGGCTTCCCACAATCGCACTTTTAAACTTGTCTCTGTGAGGTAAAGCTTGAGTTTGACATCCTTGGTGGATATGAGTAAGTGCGAGATGAGATGAGATGGAGAGAGGACAACGAGAGGAAAAAAAGAGGGGAATCTGGGTTAGAGAGACTCATTTGGGGGAAGTGGTGTTTGTGCGTGAATGAAAATGGGAGGGAAGAAAGGGGAAAAAAATTGCATATGTCAAAACACACATAAGGACAATACATTCATATTTTCAAGCCTAAAGCTTGAAAATGAAAAATGGGGGTGTTTAATCAATAGAACAATATTTAAAAGGGGGTTCGTGATAAAGAAATTTTTATAAGGGGGTTCCTCGCAAAACCGGTATTTTATAAGGGGGTTCCGGGGAATTAATCCTTTCTTACTTCAATAAAGATATTATATTATTAATATTTTATTAAAATTTAAAGATAATTTTTCACCTTTTTAAAAAATATAATAATTTTATTATGTTTTGAAAAGTAAAATTATAAAATGTATATTCAAGAAATATTTTATTAAATAAAAGGATCGTTATGGTCGGGTCGGATTTGACATAGATTTTATCGGATTTTTTGGATTCGGTCGATTTCGGGTCGAGTCGAGTTTTTGTGATCGGAATTCGGAACCCTTTTTTTTGGTCGAACAAGCGGGTGGTTTTGGTTCGGGTAAAATTATACCCGGTGAATTGCACCTAATATAGGGAATTAGGGGGTATAACTTACGATACTTCTTATTTTTGGTGAAATTGTTGGAAATCAATATTTCAATGCAGCAATTGGTCAATCTCGTAAACAATCTCTCTGTTTTCTTAAAAAGGGGTAAGGTTGCATACATTCTAACCCGAGTACCTCATTTAATGGAGATTTACACTCAATTGTTGTTGTCGTTGTTGTAGGGGTATAACTTACATGAACTTGACAAAAAGTTATCCTTTAGTGTCATAGCGTCCCCACTCTTTCTCCATATCAAATGAGATACAGACATACCCCTTACCGACACAGCAGTACAGCAAGAAGCACCAGCACAAACAACTGTACAACTGAAAACTACAACTGCCACTCAGTAATAACAGTGAGCATTCAGTTTACTCAAACTGTCTTCTCTACTTCAACACGATTTTTTTTTTTTTTGCTGTCTTTTGTAAGCAAATTAGAAGTGTCAACTACCTAGTAACTAAAATGGGAAACTGCCAACCTTGTTGCTGCTGTTGCAGAAAAAGACCCAATCAGCATGAGCCACATCAGCTACCACCATTTCAACCAAATCCACCCAATCCAAAGGCCCTTAAGCTCCCTTACTGCCACGTGGACTCATCCCTCAAAGCCCTTGCTGGCCAAGCTGAGGGCTTTGGCAGCAAAGCCGTTGGGGGACTTGATGGTGAACTTTACCACGTCACCACCCTTGCTGGTACATTATCTCCCTCCCTACTTCACTTTGTTTTGTTAGTTGAGCTTACAATGCTTGTTCTAGCTCTGAGCTGAAAAAGTGAAGAGGGTATGTTGAGCTGATCATTTGCTCTTTATTAAAGAAAGAAGGAAGCTAGATTAATGTTATACAACAACAACCGAGTGTAAATTCTCATTCAATGGGGGTGCTCGGGTAAGGATGTACGCAACCTTACCCCTATTTAAGAAAACATGACATTGTTTCCAAGATTGACCCTAAATTAGTTGTTGTAATGAAATAGTGACTTCCCGCAACTTCACTGAAAATAAGAAGTACCGGAAGTTTTTCATAGCGAGTTTGCTAATTCGATAACCACTAGATAATTCTTTGACATTGTACAATAGATACAATGTCAACTTTAAACAAAATATTCCCTAATAACTTGCAAGGCATGTATTTATAATTCCAATAATTTTGGTTACTTTTCTTTGTTGAAATATCTCGCTAGTGGTGTCTTGTGGTTAATATGATGTGAACATTATATAACGAACTTGATCAACTGGCAACTTTTAGCTGAAGAAATTATATTTAAAAAGGCAAAATTTTCTCTAAGGGTTAACAGGATGCAGAACATTTTGACAATGGATTAATGGTAACTCGTTAACATTAACTTAACTATGCTATTGCTCCAGATGATGGACCAGGGTCTCTTCGGTATGGATGTAGGCAAAACAAACCACTGTGGATAGTCTTTGATGTTTCAGGCAACATTCATCTCAATTCGTACATGAGTGTACCTTCTCATACGACAATTGATGGCCGTGGGCAGAGAGTTAAAATAACAGGAAAAGGTTTTAGACTTAAGGAATGCAAGAATGTGATTATCTGCAATCTCGAGTTTGAAGGTGGCAGGGGGCACGATGTGGATGCTATTCAGATAAAGCCCAAGTCTGAGGATATATGGATAGATCGCTGCTCCCTCCGTGATTACGACGATGGGCTTATAGACGTCTGTAAAGGAAGTACCAATATCACCATATCTAGGTAGTGAACCTGCAATTACATTGCTGCAGGACTACTTTTTCCTTTGTTTTTTGGCCTGGATGCTGACTCTGTTGCCCTTCAGATGCCACTTCTCTTCACATGATAAAACAATTCTCATAGGAGCAGACCGGACTCATACAGAAGATAGAAACATTCGAGTAACCATTCACCATTGTTTCTTTGATGAAACGCGACAAAGACACCCTCGGGTTAGGTTCGGAAAAGTGCATCTCTACAACAATTACACCAGAAATTGGGATATATATGCAGTTTGTGCGAGTGTTGAGTCAGAGGTTTCGTTTTCCCTACCCACTGCATCTCATTCTGCTCTCATTAGCTGCTTGAGTAAGCGGACTTACTCTGTTTCCTTTTCTGTGGGATCAGATATATTCTGAGTGCAACATATACGAAGCTGGAACAAAGAAGCAAACCTTTTTATACTATGGCGAGCAGGTAAATTCCTGCATTGCCATCACTTTTTGATAGTTACTTTGTCAAATCTGATCTTTAGTGTGTACTACATCGACAAGAGAGTAAAATTCTTGCAGCTGGTATTGTAGATGGAATTTGAGAGTCTGTTTCCTCATTTCCTCTCCCAGCTGGTGCTAGAATGTGCGTATAGAAAGTCAATCTGATAGTATATGTGTTTGTTACGTGATGACACCCAATTGTTGAACGGTGACCTGTCAGCTCTCAAATGTTTTGATTCTGCTTGAAAGTGGATAACTTTATTGTCTACAATGCAGATCCTCTCCCTTGTCTTGGTCATTTGCTTGCAAGTATATCTTGTGATGATTACATAGGCTGTCACACATTAAAATTTTGAAGGCCGATTTGTATTGTTCATCTTGCTTAGCCACAGACATCTTAGTTTGCTCAAGGTAATTTGAAGGTAAGTGAAGAGAAGGATTTAGGTGTCACTAGATATGGCCCATCAGTCTACCTATATGACACCTTGAAGTAGGTGTTCTAATTGTGAAAATGCAAGTTCTTGTATGTGTAATTCCTATTTGATTGGTTAAGCAAGGGTGTGAGATACAAGTCTGGAATAAAAATCAAATCCCTACATCATATGTCCTCCAAAAACTTGGAAGTTAAAGGGTTTAAAAGACCTCCATTCTTAAGGTTTCAGAGAACTCTGTGAAGGTTTGTAGCTCAACCTATATATACTCTGATGAAATGCGCACCTGAAGTCAACTCGCCAAGAAAATCAAGCCTTGAATTGCCATCTTGATTCCAAAGCTGTTCTCCGAAAGTTTAGGTCGCAGCATGAAGTTTGTTTCTGCAGTACTGCAAAAGGATGCAATCTTTCTGCTTAGAGTTCATGTGTATTCTATAGCCTTCAGCATTTTGGATAGGCAAGTCGTTTGCAGAAGCTAACCTTTGATGAAGCTAACAGACACTATGAACGTTCTTAGTTGAATGTGCCAAGTGTTGTTCCATGATGCTCCTCTGCAGAATTGTTCTTTTGCTCCTTGTTTGTGTCTGCATCCTTCATGGATCTGTTTAAGATCTTATCATTCACTATGAGTCTTTGGTAAAATAAACATATCAGTGGTCTCTAGACTTGACTTTCAACTTGCAAAGTCTGAGCCAAAATAGTATTGCTCTCATATAAAAAGGCTGCTGCTGCATAATGCTGCTAGAACTTACTGAATTCTGATTGTCAGTGGTCTCTAGACTTCTAGTAACACTTACAAAAAAAATATGGAAAGTGAGTTCTGCTTATCAGTCAAGACTCCTTGTACACTAATCAAATCCATACTGCAGGCTGCAGATAAAGAAGAGAAAGCGACCGGTCGTATAAGATCGGAAGGGGACTCTTTTTTCAATGGAGCAGATGCAAAGGTACAATTTCACAAAGATGGAGTGCTTCATCCCAGTCAATCCCATAATCATTGCAAATGACTTTCAACTTACATTGCTCTCGGCCAATTAATATCTTGTTTCTGTACAGAAGCCAGCATGCTTCTATATGCTGCTACAACTTACCAAATTCTGATTATAAGGAAATGGAAATTGAGATTTTCTTTAGTAACGAGTCAATAGCATTAGATAAGAACTAATCATTCTATTGACTGCAGCCTATATATAAAGAAGACTCCAAAACATCTGAAGGTGAGCATGTTGTCAAGGGAGCAGAGCCGAAGACACAACTTCACAAAGGCGGAGTGTTCCATCCCAGTCAATTCTACGATCACTGGACAGTGGAAGCACCTGGTGAACACCTCAAACATGTTCTCCAACACTGTACAGGGTGGCAGAATCTTCCCCAACCTCCTATGGATAGTAATTGACAATAGTTGCTATAGATCATCATGTGAAGTCCAGAGAAAACATGAACCAGTCAAGTCAAGGACAAAGGACCCCGTGTATCAGATCATCTGTATGAACAAGTTTGTGTATGTGAATGTAATGAAACTTTGTAAAAGTGAATTTGCTTGATGTCCAGCTTTGGACAAAAACAGAAGTGGAATAATTCATTTTTGGGGCTACAAATGTGTTGAAGGAGAGCACTTCAGTGACTTCAACTATTGGAAGTTGAAAATTGTCCTGGCTTTCATCTAGTACCCCTATGGCCCTATGCACTATAATAGAGCTGATTAAAAGTTATAATGTTGTATATTTGGAACATATGGAACCAATTGAATTAAGATGATTCGTTGATTAAAGAAAGTTCATTAAACCCATTTTCCCCAAGTTTCTTTAAAGTACATTTGCACTTAGTTTGCTTGTTTCTGTGTTTGTGGTATTCATGCTTGCTGAGTCCAGGTAAAAGGAATAGAATAAACAGCTTGCTTAGTATGAGATTACGAGTATATGAACTTGCCATGGAACAATTGTCATCCTGTAAATGGCAGTCTGGTAGATAGCCAATGCATAGAGAGAATCACTTGGTCGCATAAAGAATTATGACACATTACAAATGTACAATACTACCATCCAAGTCCCCAGTCTGTTACACATAAATTCCATTTTTCACGATCACCTTGAACCGTCACTCTCATTTAACATGGTCAAACTTGAAACCCACCCCAAACTCACCACTTCAGTCAACAACATAAATCAAATCAAAACTCAAAACCGCACCTCAAAAGCAAAACTACTCACTTAAACATCTGTAACCTTTCCTAACATTCAATTCACAACAGTAACAACAAATCAAATTAAATAACAAAAACTCCCTTTCATTCATTAAAATTAAAAATGGGCAACACAAACCGTAAGCACGGAAGAAGAACCAATAACAACCTGCCACATCAACACCCATACCCAGCTCCCCCTGCTACAATCCCGCCACCCACAAGCTATTTATATCCTCCTCCTTACCCAGACTCAAACCCAACACCTTTTTCATTACAGCAAAATCCTCAACCTTATTATTTCCACCATCAACATCAGCAACCGAATTATCATCCAATGGCTCTCAGCACCCCATATCGCCACGTGGACTCCTCTCTCAAGGCCCTTGCTGGCCAAGCTGAGGGCTTTGGCCGTAACGCTACTGGTGGCCTTGAAGGTCAAATTTACCATGTTACCACCCTCTCAGGTTTTGGTCTCTTCTTCCTTTTTTTCTTTTGGCTTTTAGTTTGACATGGTGGCATGGGAGTTGCTGGGTTTCGAACCTGGGACCTGATGTTTGTAGCTGCTTGTTGGGTTTTCTTTTTGTTTGTTTTATAAAGTTGCATTGTTATTGTGATTCTTTTTTGTTTTTGTTATGGTGGCACATTGGCTACGTACGTAAGAATATGTTTTTATGTGAAAGATCAAAGATATGTTATGTTGAGGTAGTGAAAATGACCAATTACCATTGTCGCTTAGGATATTGTTAGTTCACGAAAACCCGTCGTTTCATATAGGATACGGGTTATTAACGATAGAAAAGGTTGATTAGTGACCTCTCGGTCGACAATACTGACCCGTCATTGGTGACTCAATCTTATGTATAAAACGGGTTTACACAAATAATTTCAGTTATTAGTTATAGTCATTTTACGTAGACAAAGACAAACCTAGTGATTGAGCTAGCCATCTGATATTCCTTTTTTGTTTGCCTTGTTATTTATATGTGTGTTTTTTCCTTTTCTTTTTGTTGGTTGGAGGAATAAGTGTTGCTTTAATTTTTGTTGGATTATGTTCTTACTTCTTGGTAGTCTTTTAGATGGAACTAAAGGTACATTCTTTGCTTGGCAGTTTAACAGAACATTAAACAAAATGTAAAAAGGAGAAGTCTTTACTTAGAAAAAAGAACCCTTATCACTTATGCTAAATTGGACATGTTGCATTAGCTTTGTGTGTAGAGGGGAATTTGAACCTAAGACTTAAGAGTACGATTTTCAAATTATGTTAGTTTTTCTTGGTCATGTTATATTGTCGAATGTTAGACAGTAAAATTGAAGGACAAATGTGACTTCTGGAGGAACTTTCTAGCAATTGGAGAATAGTTATAGCTGATTGGGTATAATTTGAATTTGAAGATGGTTTTTTTTCTCTTTTTTTTTTGGTGCTACTGTCCCTTTAAGATGGCTTATCTATGAGTTAATTTGGCCACCCTTCTATGCATTTTAGGTTTTTGGTGGAATACTTATTGCTAGTTTGCTATAGTATGTTTTCGAACATGCCCTTGTGATGAGTTGATAACATAACCATGCTATTGCTCCAGATGACGGACCGGGGTCTCTAAGAGCTGGTTGTCGTATGAAGGAACCACTCTGGATAGTGTTTGATGTTTCTGGCGAAATTGTACTGAATTCTTATCTGAGTGTATCCTCACATAAGACAATTGACGGCCGTGGACAGAGAATTAAGTTTAGGAAGTTTGGTTTAAGGCTAAAGGAATGTGAGAACGTGATCATCTGCAATCTAGAGTTTCAGGGTGGCAGGGGAGATGATGTGGATGGTATCCAGATTAAGCCTAACTCAAAAAATATCTGGATAGATCGCTGCACCCTCGAGGATTATGATGATGGACTCATAGATATCACCAGAGCAAGTACTGATATTACCATTTCCAGGTCAGTGAACCAACCTTATTTGAACTCTTTCTCTGACATATATATTTCTGCACTTTTGATATTCTATAAATGTGCACTTACTCTTTTCATATTTTCTGCTACCCCTCAGATGTCACTTCCACAATCATAACAAAACTATGCTTATTGGAGCAAACCCGAATCATACTGATGATAGAGTCATTAGAGTGACCATTCACCATTGTCATTTTAACGGCACACACCAGAGGCACCCTCGTGTTAGATTTGGGAAAGTGCATCTCTACAACAATTTCACCAGAGATTGGGGCATCTATGCAGTGTGTGCTAGTGTAGAGTCACAGGTTTTTCTGCCCACCATCTGCATCTCTTTGGTACCAAAGGTGGTGCATGTATACTGACTAATTTTATTCTGTTTCCTATGTGATTCAGATATATTCTCAGTGCAATATATATGAAGCTGCAAGGAAGAACAAAGTTTTTGAATACTACACTGAGAAGGTAAATTCTCCACCATACCACCCTGTACTGTAACAATTTAAGAAACAATTTAGTTCTGATGTGACCTGCCTTATAAGGCTTTAAAGCCAAAAAAAATTGTATGAGCTGTGGGAGTAAATTTTAGAAGGTTCAGTTTGGTATTAAGAAAGTTGTACCTTATTAGTCTTCTTCCTTGAGTGACTGCAAATCATACGGTTCACTATTTCTGCTGAGGACCGAAATACATGAGCATACGGTCACAGATAAGTCTGTTGTCAGCTTTTTGGAGCTATACTGTATATCATATTTCCGTAATTCAGCGCATAAAGTTGCATACTTAGCTGCACATCACCCCTAGAATTCCCAAAATACCATAATGAAAGAGGAAACATTATATATATCTAATTGTCATTCTACATAGAGATTGTCCTGTTTTGTTCTCATTCCTTCTAGTCTTGTTTCAATATTGATAGAGGGCAAGTGATCATAAGTTTTCTCAGTTCTGCAATGCGTCAGTGTAAAAAAGTCCATTTTTGAGATAATGTTAGCATAATTGCCTAAATTCTAGAACGCTGCTAAATGAAGTTGAAGTCTGCAGTCACACCTTTACTCATGTAATGGAAGTATGGATTACTTAACTACATGCTAAAAGTGAAAAGCTAATAAAATGTTGCCTGTGTCCTAACTACGAGCATGCAAGTCTTTTGTTTTCTTGAGCTCCCTATTTGGTTGGCCAAATGTTAGTAGTAGGCATTGGAATGAAATCAGTATAGGTGTCAGTTCAATTGTTTGGATAGAAAGGTCATTCCAACTATGACCCAGAAAACCTAAGCCTCGAAACTTTATGTTCTGTTACTACAAGAAGTCTGAATTTCCAACATAACACATACCACTCTGCAGAGTTGCAAAACCTGAATTGAAGACAAAGTATGAGGTTTGGAAGAGGCTTTAGCTGATGGGCTTCTTAATTGCTTTGATTCATCTTGTGCAAAATTGCTAGTTGATTGAAACGCTAGTTGCTCCCAATGTTGTGCAAATTTGCCAGTTATGGTTAAACAAATTATTTTTATTGTCTACTAGAACTTGTTGATTGAAACACTAGTTTCTCCCAATTCATTTCCGAGATATAGGTTGACTACCCAGAACTACTATCTCTCGTCTTCAATAGACCATTATCACTTGATGATACAAAAATCATAAACCTGTAATCCTAGAAAGTTTACTTCCCTACGCGGAGCCTGTTTAAATTTATTTTGCTTAAATTTTAGCTGTTGCAATATGCATTGTTTGCTACTAATGAAAACAGTTGAGCAATGATGTAATATTGTTGAAAACAGACTAAACCTGTATTTTCTCGCAGGCTGCTGACAAAGAAGAGGAAGCAACTGGCCGTATCAAATCTGAAGGTGACCTTCTTGTCAATGGTGCTGAGGCATGCAACACTAGTGAAGACGGAGTGTTTCATCCGAGTGAGTTCTATGACAACTGGACTGTCGAACCACCTACTGAGGCCCTTAAAGACTATCTAACAAGCTGCATAGGGTGGCAGAACATTGCTCTACCTCCTCTGGTTGAACAGGATGCTAAAGTCGCTAGTGCTTAGCTACATTTTCCTCGGGTGACTCGTGAAACTGCATCATGGCCTTAGATTTTCAAAAACAATCTTACAGTTTTATTTTATTTTTGTTGCTATTCACTACTACTACGTAGTTCAATAATTATGTTTTCAAAGCTTGCTCTGATGCTGTATTTCACGCTCAAGTGTCCTCGTTTGTTTGATATAATAAAATGATCTCATAGTTTAATGAGAACAACGTTGTCTGCACCCCACTTGTCTAGGATTGACAACAGTCTTTGAAACTTCTGTTAGTAATTTCATTTCCACGAGTAGATTATTAAGAATTGCGTTGGTTTAGTGTCATTTTCGAATTTCCTACACCAAGAGTAGTAATTTCCACGAGTAGATTATTAAGAATATCCCATCAAAATGTGATCTTATTTTTTTACTTTTTAGTCAGCGGGATTGTTACTGGGTGTCTGGGTTTTACAGTACGCTGTTTGTTTTTGCACAGAATCTGCAGTTATACTACCTGATGCCATAGTAGCTGATATATCTTCGTATTCCCAAAAAAAACCAGAGGTATTTACGATAAAGACATCATGAAAAACAAAAGGAACAAATAGATTTAACTATAACAAATCGTCTCTCAAAAAAACTGTAACTAATTGAATGAATTACTGTGGTTAGTCAAGATATATAACATGAGAAGATAAACACTACCTGACCGCATAGCGCAGTGGATTAGCGCGTTTGACTTCGGATCAAAAGGTCGTGGGTTCGACTCCCACTGTGGTCAATCATTAGCATTTTCTTTTTTTGTCTTTCTTTTCGTCTAACTCTGCAATAGTCCATACTCCATAGTCTACAGTTGACTGTACACAATTGGCACTATAGAGCCATTTGCTGTTCTTTAGAGAGTCGGCAAGCTTTGTACTGTCCATACGTACTCCATAGCACATATCAATAATTCAATATCATCACGTTTTGCATTGTTAAACTTATTTTTGACTAAAAGTATATTACAGTCACTGAACCAAGAAAAGTGGGTAGTCGAAAAAATGACTTTCACTTCAGACATTATATACACAATTCCTGTTCTTTGATGCTTTTCTTTTGGTGCTTGCTGCTTCTATGTGCTAACTACACAATACCATACAAGCTAACCTACAGCTCAAAGTTTATTTCCAATCAGACAGCGAACCTCCTGATTAGACAGATAAATACACTAGAAGGCTCGTCATGTCCAAGGTGTTAAAAAAATAGGGGGGGGGGGGGGGGGGGGGGG
>ONZK01000359.1:2040-13843 GCA_900322385.1 Pharnaceum exiguum | reverse complement strand
CTACTTTACTTAAACCTCCCCTTAGTTTAATTTGTAGTCCAAAACATATAGGAAACTGAGGGTTGCATTGTTGCATAGAGCAACAGATTAAGAAACTCCCAAGTCACACTTCCTTTCGGCCTTTCGTAATCGTAATCCAAATACAGTCATTCAGATAATGCTTTCTTGTATTCTTCATATTCCTATCAAAGTTGTTCCCGTTCCGTCTTGCTCATCTCACCTTATACCATCTATCAATGTTCTTCCTAGCTCTCAATACCAAACTGTGTAGCATTCAGCTCTACCCTACAAGCTAAGCATACCTAACATCAAACCCCTTACTTTCTTCTTGTCCCTTTTGATCTTGCCTTTTCTCTCCATCATTATGTATCCTAACACTACATTAATAGTTATTAGTATCATCAAAAATCAACGTAGCGCATGACAATCCAAAGCCACACAAAACACTGAAACAAGTTTACATATACGGAGAAGTAAAATGACAATTGACATATAAGCTATACAATCCCTACATACCCACGTAAAAAAATTCCATCTTGGTCATTTTAGTTAAATACCCACAAGCAAATTTTGTCAAACAATCAAAATATAGTACTAATAGACACTGGACAAAGTGAAATAATATTGGTACCTGAAGAATTGTCCGGGCTGAAGTTGAGTAGAGCTGATATTAGATGGAGATATTGTTGATGAGCCTAACAGTGGGCCCATTTTGTAAGGACAGAGAGAGAGAGAGAGAGGAGTAGAAAGTGGTAAAGAGCCACGAGTGAAGAAGAAGAAGGGAAGATCCTAAGCAGGCAATATTGAGTTGAAGTGTTTCAGTTTCACGGTTGGTGTGACTTTGGACATGAAAATATGAGATAGTGTTTGTGAATAACTGTGATTGTCGTTTATAGATAGCTAGAGAGACCCCTCACCCCACACTTGCTGATCTTTGTCTTTTCAATGTGAGTGAGCCATTCTAGTACTCTACTCTGTATTCCAAATTTCCAATACGGAGTAGTAGCCTGGAGGGGGAGTACATACTTTCCTCTATTGTAAATCCACAAGTCCACAACTAGTGTAATTCCTATTTGATGGGAGTGGTCGGGTTGCACGATGTATACAACCCTGTTTTAAAAAAATAAATAGGTTGTTTTCGATATTATATAGCCGTAGAATACAAATAGTTGATATTGGAGGAATTGAGTGAGGGACGGTTGAGAATAGATTCTCTACGTGAAACTTTTAAAAAAAAACATGTGTCCATTCATTTTATATATGAGACGGAGTAATAAACGAAAAGTAAAGCTTCTATAACCGGTCAATAGTTGGTTTGAAGTCGAAGTCGAAATCGAGTTGTATAAGGTAGAACCCACCCCATGGACTCGTTTGCGGCCAATGTCAAAAATTCGTGTGCATAAGGCGGGGTAATAATCAAAAAGTAAAGTTGGTCAACGGTTGATTCAAAGTTGGATTCTTATCGAAATAAAAACGAGTAATTATTTATCTAACACAAAATTTTTGGTGAGACCGTCTCACACTAAGGTTTGTGTGAGACGTTTTTTCTTTTTTGAAATTTTTTACTATGGGGTCATTTTTCAGTTCTATGTGGGTCATTTTTCAGTTTTAACATGGAGGGTCATTTTTCAGTTTTAACATGGGGTCATTTTTCAGTTGTATGGGGGTCATTTTTCAGTTGTATAAGGGGTCATTTTTTCAGTTTTAACTTGTTATACATTTTTCAGTTGTATGGGGGTCATTTTTAAGTTTTTAACTTCAGTTGTATGGGTCATTTTTCAGTTGTATGAGGGTCATTTTTCAGTTTTTAACTTAGGTTGTATGGGGTCATTTTCAATTGTATGAGGGTTATTTTTTCAGTTTTAACTTGTTATACATTTTTTCTAAGGGGTTCATTATTCATTCTCGGGGGTCATTTTTCAATTGTATGAGGGTCATTTTTCATTTGTATAGACTTGAAAAAAAATTGAAAAAAAAAATTTTTGAAAACAAAAATCGAAATAAAAAAATTTGGTTCATTTGGCCAGACCCGTCTCACACTAACTTAGTGTGAGACGGTCTCACACAAATTTTCCTATTTATCTAAAGTTGTTAACATTTAAATGTTAACTATTAACTGCTAACCATTAACAACAACAACAACAACAACAATCGAGTGTATCCCCATTAGATGGGGGTGTTCGGGGTCGGGATGTACGCAACCATACCTGTTTAAGAAAATAGAGAGGTTGTTTCCGAGATTGACCCATTGCTGCATTGAAGTACTCACTTTCAACAACTTCACCAAAATAAAAAGTGTTGGAAGGTTTTTATAGCCATTTTGCTATAGTCCATAATCACCCAAATTTGAAAGATATAAGATAAATCTTTCAACTTATAGGCCATGGACCCAACCATTAACTAACCATTAACTCTTATTTACCAAACAAGGTCATGAAGTATGGTTGATCCTTGTAATTTTGTTTGATATTCAGAGTTTATTCAACAAATATGTACCCCAAAATTTATTGACAATCAAGAAATAGACAAAATGTTAATTCGATCATAAGTAAACACAACATTGTACAAGGAGCACCCTCATCTAATTATATGAGCTCAACCAAACAACCATACGTCCATACTCATGTCCCTACTTAATTACGATCAACACCTCAGCACTAACATGCATTCGATCTATATGATGAATTGGCTACATGGACACCAATTGATTCAACATATTGGGATGCCTTTATTTAACTGATTTCCTTGTGTCATCGTTTCTTGAGGAAATTGGGTAGGACCGTAGGATGATACCAATGGTGGTGTCCAAAGTCGGGCATTTTTAACCTTCGAAATGCTTGCAAGCACTTGTAATGGAGTAACGTCCCCTATTACAGTCACCTTCTTTGCAGCGAAGTCTATGTTAAAAGACGTCACTCCTGCTCAATGAAAAAAAAAAAAAACAGATCAGTACGTGATAATTATAGATTGATTATTATTCAATAAATAGATGAAAAAATTATCATTTGTATAACAACAAAATCCTTGGTACAGTTAAAAAAAAAAGTTTATTTTTCCTTAGCAAACGACTTAAAAGTCTTGTATTACATTAAGAGTTTAAGACAATATATATGCAATTTGGTAGGAAGTTTCCTCCATCCTAGTTGGTATATAATCGGATGTTACTTATTATTGCACAAGAAGTGTAAAAATGGAATGGGCCGGGTGAGAATGTATGGAAGAAACTTGTTTGAGCAAGCAACTTCTCTCATTGTTAATATGATCCATAATTTATTAGTCTTCAATATGTTGTTCCTATCTCTCTCTTATGGAAAAGACTCTAATTTTCAGTCTCTTTTCTTATAACTTTCTTTCTTATTTTGTTATTTCTACTACAAGTTGCTCTCCATTACAAAGAATTATAAAGTTGGTTAAAATTGACATGCCTTATCCAAACAACTTCAAAACGTTACTACGATTATGCAATGGGCCAATGCATCCGATACCATTTTAAATCAATACCATTTGCCATTGCTTTATCATTGTTATTAAATTTATTATATTGGTTAATTCCTATATATTTTTAGTTGGACAATCAAACGAATATCATTTTTAGGTGAGGGCTTTGAAAGAATCGCATATTTTTTGGTGCAAATAGAATCGCCTTTATTAATATTAGTGCACTTGTGCAATCGCCACGGCATCACGCTTAAATGAACTAGCAATAATAACGAGACAAATGCCACTAGGATCAATACACTGTGGTGAAGAAACAAAAAGATATAAAATTGAGCAAAATAAATCAACTTGATCGAATGTTTCTATTGTTTTGCATGTGTATAATGATGGTGTCTGCAATTGTTTACCTGCCATTCGGGAGAGATGCTTCTTCATTTTTCTCTCGCATCCTCTGCAATGAAGAGACACTCGTAGAACTACCACCTGCATGCAACATCAATTATTCCATTAAGTTCACACCCACCTTTCACTTGTACTACTGTACTAGTACGACTATTACAAATCATTAGTCATACACTACATACGGCAACATTTAATTTGATTACTTACATGCTATGTGTCATGCATGCTCATTACTTTTTTTTCTTTTTGGCAGTCCTAGGAACTTTTTTTTTCATCCTGGTTTGTGTTTAACTTCTGCTGGAAACTGGTTTAGTAAATACCTTATTTGATTTCAATTTTGCTACCTAGCTATCTTGTTTAGCATGCCTTACGAACACACACATTAGAAGACTTTTCTAGTTGTACGTTCTAGTTAAATGACAAAATGTACATTTAATATATTGGAGCTTCATGTATGATGTTCTATTTACACACTATATTTATCATTTAACTCTTCCACATCTTCACTCAACAGGCCTAGGCTGAACTCTATAACGAATTATGGTAACAGTAAGATGGACAATCAACTCCAACTAAGGAGTATTCTCTATAACAGTAAGATGGACAATCAACTCCATGCTAAACTAGAATAAATGAAAACTACCAATTTGTATTCAGTTCAATAATATTCAACTTTCCTAACGTCTTTTACAATTGGAGCCAGTTAACTTCACTTTAGAATTTTTCAATATATAGTTCAATTCAGTTCTTCCTTGCAGAACAACACCTTATTCAATTTGGTTTATTAGTTAATTTTAGCTTATACAAGGACAGGTAAGTATTATTCATCTCTGCTTGTTACACTGTACCTTCAATCTTTAATTGTTTCAGAACCACAAGCATGCAGTTTAAGGTGTTAAACCTCTATAATTAAATAGGTTTGGGACATGGAGTTTGATTAATTATCAACACATCAAAAAGAAAAGATCAACAAGTAATGTAAGTGTTTAAAACCTTAAATCAATACGTGAAATCTTACATCATACTATAATTTTACAAAGATATTGATATAGATTATGATCAATAGCAGCGGTAACATAGACTAACCTGATCCGGAGATGCTGAAAAAGACTGTTCTTTAGCAGGAGCTTCACTCATAGGAGCCTCCAACTTCTTGGCAACCTCATTCTTCTTGACATCGTCATTGTCATCATCATGTTTTTCATTATAATTAGGCACCAACTTCAAGACCGGGTCGAAATCCGATAACACCTCCAGGAAAGATGTATCATCCAACAAATATCGTGATGATTCAGGTGGACTAACATAGTCTGTGCCCGGCTTTGCGGCCGCACACATGGCCTTCATTATCAAATCCGATGACTTAGAGAAGCTTTTCCTTTTTCCTCCAAAACTAACATCCTCCGTAGCAATGTCATTATCACTAGACAAATAGGGAGGTTTCTTCGGAGTTTTGTTATTTTTTCTTCCAAGTAAACTCTGGCTCTTTATAGTTTTGTTCGGACTAGTAGGTTTCTTGGGGCTTGATAGTGGTTTTTGTGGGGTTTTTGGCAAAGGGGTACGGACTGGAGTGCTGCTTGGAGTGAGACCTCTTCGTTTTTCGTCTGTAATTATTGGGTTGTGACGGTCTATGGCTCGCCCGCCAGCGGTGAACGTTGAAAATGATGGCGTTGAGGAGGAAAATGAAGGTAGGATGTCATCCATGTTTGAGGAAAAAACGGATATGGAGTTGTCTGAAGTGCATGATAAGTTGATACCCTTCATCTATCTTTTGGTGTGATGGTGCTGCTTTGTTTTCAAGGGAATATGTCAAATGTGCATGAAATGTAGTGAGAAAAAGAGATGTAGGGAAAAGACGTACTAGTGGTGGTGGTGCGGATGAGAGCTTAAGAAACAAGATTTCTTGGTTTGGTTTAATGGTTTAAGAAGTAGGATTCTTCGCGTTTTAGTGGTTAGGTTTATATTTTGTTTAATCGTTCTACAAATGCTGGCAAAAAGTTTGAGAATGATATTATTGGACGATTATTACAGTTTTGAAAGCGAAAGATAGAAATATACAATGCAAGATATTAAATTTTACTTGGTATATAGATTGTCTAATATGCGTTCGGTTATTCTACTTGTTCCCTTTCTCTCCAAAGAAGTTACTAGTAATTTGCTTCAAGATACTTGCATTGCGAGATCGAACTTTTGAGATAAAAAGTTGCCCTGTCTCCTCGTAAATATAGTCATGGTCATTCAAGCATTAAAGAGAGAGATCGAAGTTCCATGGTATGGAACATTACAGCAGTTATCAATCACACATTTGCCTTTACCTATCGCTTCACAATGCAAATATGCAAATTGTCAATAACTCGATGGCCTGCGAGTTGAGATCGAGGCAATAGGCAATCACCCTATCCGCTCCCTTCATCCGAGTTTAGGATGCATGACTACTACTTCAATTGTAAATTAAGCCAAGGTAAACTATCTAGTTATATTGGTTCAGTGTCTATAAAGTTGAAAGAATTATCTCAATCTTTCAACTTGTGATTATGTACCATAACAAAATGAATATGAAAATCTTCCATTACTTCTTGTTTTTAATAAACTTGTTGGAAGTCAATAATTTAATACATCAATAGGTCAATATCGGAAATAAAATTTTTATTTTCATAAACAGGGGTTAGGTTGCGTACATCATCCTAACCCCGAGTACCCCATTAAATGGGATACTCGGTTCATCGGTTGTTGTTGTTGTTGTAAATTATCTAATTATTATAAACCAAATTGTAGTAAGTAAGTATTGATGAGTTTAAAGCATGGAAATGATTGCAAGGAAATAGTTTTATACTTTATAGTCTCTCTAGGCAAGCCTTTCAAAGAGGATAATTCTACGACAAATTAGAGGCAAGTTGGCAAGGGTGCAATCAATTTAGATGCGAGAGTTTCTATTAATCAAAATATGAAATGGACAAATGGTCCCCTTAGCTTGTTATCTTTTGAAGGTAAACCATCCAATTTCTCTGCCTTACCCAACATAACAGCATCCTTCCAAAGTTTAAGAGATCAAATACTACAAAACTCTACACGGAAATGTGCAAGCTAGGCCACTGCGAATATCATATTATGTAATTTAGACAAATATAATGGTGAACTAGTTCGGCTGATGTCCAATAATTTCTTTTCCTACTCCGTCATGTTTTATATGTTGATTCTTTCTCTTGAAATCAGCTCATATATAACCGTACTGATGTCAATTAGCAATTTAAGTACACTACATGTAACGAAACTCATAATCAATTGCAAAATTTTAACTGTGAATTAAGGATATTATTCATTCAGAATTTGAGATGGGGTAGCTCTTATTCCTATCATGCTACATATCTTTGAACTTTGAAGTGTACTCGAGAAGATGTTAGGCGTTTTTAGTCATGACTCATAGTAGTAACTCATAAGCAAACAAATAGATGTGAAAAGTATAAGGGGAAGCATATCTACTTTTATAGGTGGGACTCAAGTTCAGATTTTTAGGGAATGTGATGCTCCAGCCAGATTGCCCACGTACGTATAAATGGAGATCAAATATGACCTTAGAAAGAATAAGACACAAAGCTACTTTCCATTTGAATCACCCGTTTCATTTTGTGTTCTTTAATTTCAGTACCATTTCAAAGCTTGAAGAATCAGATGCCTGTTCTTGGAAAACCTTTTCTTCCTTTTCTTTCAACTTTTGTTTACCTTTGCAACTCTGAGGGTCTGAGGCTGTGCTAGGCTGCTAGCTTCAAATTTCCATTACCCCACTGATCCCAATTCCCAACTGCGCGCTTTAATTTGGATGGACCAGAACAACGAAATTTTGCAGATTTAATAGATTACTTGTACATCATTGTTTACTTCACTTATAACACATTTAAAATAATTTGATACAACTTGAATTTAGTTTAATATCAAACATGGCCTGGATGAAACTGCAACAATAATTGATAAGTTAATTGTTCTCAAAAATAAAAGATAAGTTAGTAAACTTTGGTGGACCGTTAGGAAAATTGGAGAATTAGAACTTCTGCTCTAGTGCAGGGTTGACATCTTAAGCAAGCTAAGCAAAGCTTAGTCGTGGAAAATTTTTACTAGTATGAGAAAAGCCTAAAAGGGTCCCTCCTTTGAGGGTGCATAGGGTTGTATTTTTGTTCTTCTTTTCATTCCCATCATGATTATCTTACAGTTCTACCTTTCCTGCTTTGCATCATTTTCCTTAGAGAGCATTTATTCCCATCGCACGAGTTGTAGCCATCAAACTCACGCCTCTTCCTCAGAGCTTTCGGTGGCCTACTCCATTCTCTATCCAATTCCAGCCTGCGTGCTGTTAGAATTGAAGGCTTATCAAGTTATAATTACAGCTCTCCCCTGCGTAAATCATAGATAGTTTTCCTCCCTTCTTTCGAATGGCGTGTAGTTATTGTGTCAATGGTAAAACCAAAAGAGATGTATGGTTAATCGGAAAACCAAAAGAGATGTATGGTTAATCGGAATAAAATATGTCGAGGAGGCTTAGGCCTAGTGGTAATTAAAGACTGAGGCCATGCAAACAACAACAATAACAACAACAATAACCGAGTGTAAATTCCCATTTAACAGGGTGTTCGAGGGTCGGGCTGTACACAACCTCACCCTTATTTAAGAAAATAAAGAAGTTGTTTTCGAAATTGACGACCCTAAATGCATTGAAGTATTGACTTTCAACAATTTCACCAAAAATAAGAAGTACCAAAAGGTTTTCTAAGCCATTTTGTTATAGTTCATAATCATCTACAGTTAAAAGATAGAGATAATTCTTTCAACTTCATAGGCACTGAGGTCATGCAAACGTTTTGCCTAAAGTTCTGAAACCCCTCCCCCATAGTTGTAATTCTTCAATTCTTAGGTACGCCATTTTCTTTTTTCCAAAGTATTACAACATATATTATTAGTCACTTGTTTAATGTCATTAGTCAGTGCGTTTATTATTAGTTATAAATCGAGGCTCGAATCCGTCCAATTACAATTATGACGTTGGTGTGATAAAGAAAAATAGGGGGTTTTGGAAAAATAAAAAAAGAAGCAAAAAGAAAAGAGTTTGAGTATATCGTCATATCAAATTTCAAAAATATACAAGTTCGGCCTTCCCGACCCAGCTATTGAATAAGTGAAAAGAGGGCTTAGGAAATGTGTAATGGTTAAGGGCCGACATTTTTTAATAAATAAATAAATAACCTAATATGTACTTCGTATTATTATATTAGTGTGTTTCTTATACATTTTGATTCTTTTAGACATTTGAGATACCATTCAATTTTTTTATATTATTTTTGGTATATCTATCACCATGTTAATTTTTTTTTTTCAATATTTTTTTGGACATATTCTTTCACCCCTTTACTCTGGGTAGAAAAATACAAGGAGGGCCTAACATGGCCCTGTTGTAGCCCTCCTTTGATCAGCTCTAATTATTCTTGCCTAGTTTGACTCTCTTATAACCAAAATAAATACAAAAGGAGTTTATTTCATATATGAGACAGAGTCAATAATGGCAGAAAATATTCATTAAGGACCCCCCATGTTATCAATAATAAACCCATGTTTCTCAATAATGACCCCTCCTCATATATGAAACAAGTTTACTCAAATTTTTTCTAAAAAAAAAATAAAAAATATAGTCGCACTAAAAAAGGGAAGAAAAAAAATGTAAGTTGTTTTGTCGGACCTTAAGCTATGGATCCCTTCTTTTTCTTTTTTCTTCTTTACTTAGGGTGTCTTTATTTATAATCCGCTTATCCACCGTGCGTACTGTGTAAATTTGCACTGGGTGCCATGTTAGTTTAAAAAGAAGACCTGGCAATGGTATGGCACATGATTTATCTCAAAATAAAAATAAAAATTGGTAGGCACATGATGATCAATTACCATTTTTATATGACTAACAAGAATTCTTGTATGATTTTCCATCAAGAAAAAAAAAAGAATTCTTGTATGATTAATAAGAAGAATTTTCATATGATCTAACACCTTAGCATCACGCGTGTGGTTTTCTTTTACGTTTTTGTTTTTCCTTACTTGTAACACAAGGTATAACTTTACACATTATGTAAACTAGATATAGAGCTTTATAATTGAGGTGTAAGTGCATCAAAAAACGCATTTTTTGGTGATTTTTCAAAGGATTGTAAAATAACTTAAATGTAGTTATGCATACAAACAGATTCATCCAATTAGACAACCTTTGCTCTAATAAGATTCATACCTTTACAAGTGAACTTCGTAGGAGTTACTGGTTTGAAGAATCACGAAGTCGTATAACTAAGGAGTTGAGTCGGTATACCTTATTTGCTGAGTATAATATGTCTACTCAAAGAAAGACTTTCATATACTCGATCTAATCCAATTCTTACTAAGATATTACAAGGCAATTGGAACAAGTTGGTTATAAAATGACCTAGGATTGCAAATTTGCCATTGTAGCAGTCGGTTTCATATGAATGGCCCAATTTTGTAAGGTATATTTGAAGCGTGGGCATCTTGTGTTGGCATTGTCAACGAAATGTTTGTAACGGAGACCAAAGTCAATGAATAGGAAAAATACAAAACCGAAGCTATGGGTTAGTCAGAAGATGTATAATAATGGGTTTTTCCTACTTTTTCTGGTCCTCGGTCCTAGGCCCTAGCTTTCAAAAAATCATGTCCAATTACTAGTCTGGTTGCGGATTGGTGTACAGCAGTCCAGCCCAACCTGTCTCCACTTGTATCTCTTTTCCTAGGCTTCCATTTGAAAGCCTTCCTCAACATGCATATCACTTCCAATACATAGACTCTCCTCTAGGCTCTAACCTTGGCTTCCTCCACAAAACAATTTTTACCTCCTAGGCTTCTGATAATTTGAAAACGAGATGGCAAAACGAATTCTGAATAAATAAAGAAACCAACGAACAAACTGGTGGTCTAAGCATCATACTGGATTCAATCTTCTTTACTGATGGCTCATAGTCAAACAAATTCTAACTTGAATATAAGGCATTTGCTACAAAATTTATTTGTTCACAAGAGAAAGAACATAGGACAAGAAAGTAACTAGGAGCTAGTAATATTTTGCTACAGTTTCCCTTGGGAATAATTGCTGGCTCTAAATCCGTTTGAAACCTCTGGATTTTCAAGTGTAGTTGAGAATGCCATGAGAAGATATAAACTGAAGAAGATGGTAAGTGAGATGAGTTTGCACACTATACACTGTTTCTGCAACCTGAAACTTCTCAGTTTGTTTTGCCTTCATTCTCGTTAAGAATCCTGTTTCGGAAATCAGCAACCATAAGAGGTAGCCCATCCCTTAATGAGACCTTGGGTTCCCAATTCAAAAGCTCTTTAGCTTTGCTGATATCTGGTTTTCTCTTGTGAGGATCATCTGCTGTGTTTTCTTTAAATGATATGGATGCACTTGAATCAATCACTTCTTTGACAACCTGTTCGGTCAGAATACATTAAATGAGCTACAGATTTTCAATCAACTGAAACATTACCCAAGCAAGAAACAAGAAAGTACGGGGGAAAAGGAAGTGCAAAAAAATCGGTCCGGCTGTGGTCTCCCTCATAGGTGTGCCCATCCGTGCCCAACTTCAATATCAATTGGTTGTTGATTTGTTAATGCAATTTCTTTTCAATGCATTAACAAATCACAAACAGTCAAGATTGAAGTGGTACATAGCTTGGCACACTATTTGGGACACCAAAGCCTCATTGCAAAAAGATAAGCAATGAGTTCCATGGAGCTCATTAGACAAATTGATATACCTCGGCAAGCTCCAACATGGTAAATTCTCCGGGATTCCCAAGGTTAAATGGGCCAATATGTTCACCTTCCATCAATGCCATCAGTCCATCAACCTGATAATTCAAATTAGTTAGGTCATTCACTGTCTTCAGCAAAATCACCCCCCCCCCCCCCCCCCCCCCCCCC
>ONZK01000358.1:9474-24532 GCA_900322385.1 Pharnaceum exiguum | reverse complement strand
GAATCTTTGTTCCAAGAAAAAAAATTGTGTGAACCTAGGGGTCACTATTATTTATCCGAGAGGTAATTATTGTTTGTCCCACGAGTCATTAATACCACAGTCTCATATAAAATGAGTACATATAATTTGTTGGGTTATTCAGTACTATTGAGCGTTGCTTCCTTAGCTAGCAGCCTAGCAACATGAAGTCATGTATGGGCATATTAGCATATACATTTGCAAGCAACAAGCATATGAAAATTATATAATCTAGAAAACCAATCACTTTTCGTAGACCTGATGATTGACTTTAGGAACTAATGAAGCACTAAAATGATGGGATTAGCATATACTAACATCCCGTTATATAGACGATGCACCAAACGTAACCAATACATGAGTAACAATTTAAAAGTGATTAGCAAAGGTAAAGTTCATTTAGAGAGATTTGATGATAGTATCAACCTATGATTATTGCACATAATTAAGGTTATTCCCATGGGCGGCCATGGCATGTTAATTGAGATCTTAGTACTTGACGTGGAACTTATGTGTTAATTAAATAATATGTATCAACCGATAAAAAAGTTAACTGTGTTAACGGATGAAATTACAGAAGACGATTACCATTGACGAGAGTGGAGTAGTACTACATAAAAGTTTTTAAAGGATTGTGTGGACTATAAAAGACCGTATATAGTAGAGTTGTACTACACTACTACACTATATAATTTGAAGGAATTTTGATGAATAAAGAAGACCCATGAGATAACTCAACCCTATATATCGTTTTTCTAAACAACCTTGCATCGTGTTCTAGTTAGCACAAGAAGGTTGCATAACATATAACATTGTTGTTCCATTACCCTTTCTTTTTTCAAAGAGGAAAATCTTCATAACTAATCTTTTAATATTATGTCTAGCTTTTCAAATAATTTAATTTAAAAAATGTACAACTAACAAATAACTGCACTATTAGGTTTATTGTAGCAAATACTGAACTGAAGTCATCTTGCTATATAAATATCTTCAAATGAGAAAAAAATGTAACTAAAAATTAAATACAAAAATATGAAATATTAGTAATTAAGAAACAAACCATGCATCGTATTATTATCATTTTTGTGGAGTTCTCTACTAGCCACCTAGAACTGCTAATTAATAAAAGATATATTCTTTGAGGATCAATTGATTACTTGAAACAATAATTCTAAAAGTACTAATTTAGCTTGGAATACGTTTTCTTTTCTTCATATTTTTTGAAAATTGAGATCACACCAATTTTTCTGTAAACAATTTCACATCTATATTGTGATACTAAAATTTTTAAATGATATATAGTTAGGATATCCAATTAACAAATAAAGAGAAATAATAAAACTTAGACCGTGCAACGCACGGGCAGGAAATCTATATATATATAAAGCTGAGTTTTTTTGGGAGCTCTAAGGCGTGCCACATAGGACGGAGCGCTCTGAGGTATGCCACATGGGATGGTTAGGGGCCAATCATAACGTGACAACAAAAAAAAAGTTCCACATAGAATGCTTAGGGGCCAATCAAAACGTGCCAACAAAAAAAAAATCATAAACCAATAAGAATTAGTATGTTCTTTTTATATACAGATAAGGATTTAGCAAAAAAAAAAGTTTAATAAAAGTAATGAATTTATATTGTCACAACAAAAAAAACACATATCTATGAGAATTTTTTTTGTTGAAAAACAAAAAACAAAGATATAAAAGAAATTGCTGGAAAAAAAAAACTACCCGTATGTAGAAGAATTCGCAAGGAGATAAGCTTTTATGCTTCTGATTCCCTTAAAAAAAATATGTAACATGAAGTGGATAAGTTTTACACTTTTAGTACGCCATCATTATTTCATTAGTTATATTCAGCAAGTTCTTTTAAGTTTTAAATTATTGCTTATTGCTTACTAAGGCTGTGTTTTGTTCGTCGGTAATACTACGGTTCAGTTTTTTTAAGTTGAGTTCATATCATTTCACCCGATCAAAACACATTCTAAATTCTAATTAAAAGTAGTGGTATGGTGCGTGTGGTCTCTTCGGAGACATCCGTTAAAATTTGACTGATGAAGTACTTTGATAGGTCATTTTTTTTGGTGTAAAGGGGGCACTGAGGTCAGTAAGAATCGAGCCCTCAACCTTAAGGGTTGAAGGTGTGCTCTCTACCACTTGAACAACTCTCTCTTCTTACTTTGAATCTTTGATAGGTCATTAAATACAATAAAATAATTACATTGCAAAGTTCTTTTAATTTTTTCCCCCACCATACAGTTTAGGTTTTACAATATTGGGCCATATACACATATACATGTGGGTTCACTGGGTTGTACACTCCTAGGAGTGATAGAAGTTATTTGGAGTTCAATTCAACATCTTTTAATCTCTGTTCCAATTAGCTTGCTATCTAAGAGTCAATTTTTTTTTTGGTTTTCTATCTAAGAGTCAATTTAGTTTACGAAACTCATAATTGATAGGTAAAGGACCAATTAATGAGCGCTAACAAAAAAAAAAGTTAACTGAAAGTAATCTAGAGTTTTTTTTTTAAAGTAATTTTTTTATTAACTAAAGTCAATGACCAAAAAAACAATCCAAATAAGAAGTTTTATTTTACACGTTACAATTTTATTTTTTTTCAAAACTAAAGTCAATGACCAAAAAAAAAAAACCAAATAAGAAGTTTTGTACGTTACAATTTGGTTGAAATCGATCCATACTATAAGTTGATAATGGTCTACCTGTGTAAGGCCAAGGAATTGAAGTAAGACTTCCTCTATAAAAATAAGTCAATGACAAAAAATAAATAAATAATCCAATAAGAATTTGTATTCTTTCTTTTTTGTGGCACATACGAACATTAGCATAGCATTAAGAAATTAAAAAGGTGGATGGTGGTATTCCATCCATTAATGCCCTAAAGGCAATACATGAATTTGTATACGTTCAGTCATTGGAATTTGGATACGATTTAGTTGCTTACATTTTGTTTAAGATTTATCTAATCATAAATTTTACACCAACTCACACGCCAAAAAAAAATCTATTCCTTCTAAATTTCCAAACACAAAAACCATTCAAGTAGTCATGAATAACCCCGCGGAAAAATAATAATTACCCCTCCGGTAAATAATAATGAACCCTCTCACCAGGGGCGGAGCCACCTATTGAGTTATGGTGTCAAATGACGCCACTTGAATTCCCAATGTCCCAAAATTCCCACTATAAAAGTAGTGGAATATGTATATATTTAACTCCCTAATTCAATATGAACCCACTTGAAACTTGGATTAGTGCAAATATTTACAAGTTTTGTGCTTTGGCTTTGATTTGAACCCACTTAACTTTAAGTCTGGTTCGCCACTGCCTTTCACCCAGTCTTATATACGAAACGAGTTCAGCCAAAATTTTCTAAACTCCAAAAAGTGCTTTAAAAAAAGTGGTGCTATATAAGCGGTCCACTTTTTCCTTATAATTGTAGTTTTCATCTTATTTGACTTTTAACTATTCTTATGCCTTTTCCTTTTTAAAATATTAGCTCACATTAAACTAATACAATTAATCTCTATATACAAGCAAGTTTTGTTCTTAACAAAAAAGTAAGATATTGTTTTGATTTGATTTAGTTAGCTGGAGTATTGAAAAACTTAAGTGTACAAATTAGATTTTAGAAATTTAATTATTTTAATTCAGTTTAATTCTTTTCACTTCAGTTTAGTTTATTTTCCAGTTTCCCTAATGAAACATATGCAGAGAGCTTCGTGTAGCTTTCCTTCTCAAAGTTTAATTTATTCTTCCTTCATATGAGTTTTGCCTATAATCCATTTGTTTCAAGTCGATAATTCTTTTGTTGAGTTTTAACTTATTTTAACAAAAAGAAAAATATAACTCCAATGTTTTATAAATAAAAGAACTATATTATGCTAACATAAAAAATATATAATATATACGAGACATTAAAATGTGTTCCGTGCAACGCACGGGCAAGAAACTAGTATACTCCTAAAAGTTGTTTTACTTATGCTAAGGTAGACTTGATGTTTCCTTTTGCGTTCATTTTATTCAATTTAGTGGTGAGGAGAATTTGGGACGCTATGTTGATTTACATGAAACCTTCGGCTTGATACATCAATGTTCTTTCTTATTCCAAACTGGGTGATGGACATGCTCGGCCTTTTGATTTGGATTATGTTGCTTATCTCGACATCTTAGCCGGTACAAATGCTCCTTTTGAAGAGAAAACATATGATGATTACAAGAACTATCTCGCTGAACTCCTCTGCTACCTGCAGTCTTTTGTGGAACAAACACATCCGTTGACGTACGTGGACATGATGTTCATTGAACTCGAAGTAGAGTTCAAGTAGACATGGAACCTTAATATCAGGAAAAGGAAGCGACAAAGGGAAGATATAAAATATTTTAATGTGACGTACAAAACATTGGAGGAACTCATGGGGGTTTGGAATTAAAATCCGGGCTTCCTGTCTCGCTTCTTGGTACTGGCCTAGATCTAGGCCAAAAGCAGACCTACGTCAAGGTCATTAATGATGAAGGATAATTTTCAAACTGGTGGGTTGTTCCCTTATTTTTCTGTATCCGCACTGCGTTAGAAAATCTTCGTCTTCGATCTTTTTTCGCAACGCAATAAAGAAGTCTTAACAGTTTCTCTCGGCATCTGTCTTTTAGTTTTAGTCATTGATCTTCTATCTAAAAGCAGGGGACACTCTGAGACAAAAAGTTGAAAGGCTTCTTCTAGCCAAGAGCAACTCGCTTGATAAGCTTCACGATAAATACTTAATGAAGGAGATGATTGCGAGAACCTAGGAACGTGTCAAGAAAATGCTGGTAATGACTGAGAATGAATTGATAGCTGATAGACAAAGTGAGATTGATGACATAAACATCAACGAAGATGAATAAGTAGAGGATGAGAATGATAAAAACAAGACCATACACAATAATTTGCTCAACCTCGCTATGGGTTTTGATGGGAAACCCATCCCTTGTTGGCTTTATAAACTTCATGGGCTAGACCAGCAGTTTAATTGTGAAATTTGTGGGAACCACACCTACTGGGGCCGTAGGGCTTTGAGAGGCACTTCATGAAATGAAGATCGCCACCTACATGGGATGCGTTGCTGATGATGCCCAAGAAACTGTGGGAAGAGATTCAAATTAGACAGGATCTTAACAAGTGGTAGTGACAAGTGTGACTTATACATATATTTATGGTGTTTTCCTTGATTTGTGCTTAATATTATAGCTCTTTTGTACTTTTTGTTGCAATTGAGTTATTTATTGTGCTATTTAACTCCACGAGGTGTTTTGTGCTCTTTTGTGTAGTTTTACTGAATTATCAAGTGAAAAGTGTCAAGAAATGAGATGTTATGGACTTTGGAAGTCCGTTGGGTGAAAGACAGGACTAGCAATCGCCTTTACAACTTGCTCCTGTGTTTTGTTTGTGAAGAAATAACGTAAGATGAAGAAAAAAAGGAGACGGGAGCTGCTCTTGTGAAATATGAAAGTATGTTCCATGCTCCCGTCTCTACTTTTTATTCCCAACAACACAAATTACACGTGCGATTGTGGATACTTTATTTTATTTCCTTTTCCCCTTTTCTTTTATTATCTTTTTAGCTTTGTATAAAGAAAACCAAACCCACTCTTTTACAGGGGGTATTCAGTTAGTTTGTGGTTCTTAGTTTAATTTTCTCTTTGGGAGAGAGAATGATGTTTTCTCCTTCCATTGAAGTCTACTTTAGACCTTTTGTTCTTTTCTCCATTAATGAATACCAAGTTTGTTTTCTTTTTTTTCTCCTTATTTTTGTAGTTTATGCTCATGTGCATATTTTTATCATATTTATGTTTTCTTCGTTCATTATGTTAGGTTAGATTTTAATCTAAGATTGAGTGAAACCCTTTTATGACTTCCTAATGATATTTTGATCATTCCCCACCTCGATTGATTGACCCTATGGACAAACTCATGTGTTTTATTTGTTATGTGGTTATCATGAGATCATTATTATTTAGTATGGTTGAATTACAACGACAGTTGGGTTTGATCATAGACTCACATGAGTTTGGATTGTTGGTTACCCATGAGAATATGTGTAATTGACGGTTGGGTGTGTGACTTTTGTGCTTAATGGGTCTTACCAAGGTTAAAACCATGAGAATAGGCGTTTAGTTGCTTAAGACACCCTAATTTACCATCGAAAGAGGACTTTAGTTACCTCAGATAAAGTTGCCCTCCAAGGAATAATCATGATTAAGGGGACGTCAATTGTCATGTTTGAAAGTCATGTTTGTGGTGTAGGTCTATTCTAGGATTTCTTCTTTGATTTCCTTAGTTGTAGTTCGTGATCTTAATTTAGTGACAAACCCCAAAATATTCAACCAACCTAGTGTAGAAGACTCGAAAACATTGGTAATCGATCCCACTTCCTAGAGGACGACCCATTAGTGATACAACACCGTGCACTTGCGATAATTTAAGACACATCAAGTTTTTGGCGCCGCTGGCGAGGAAGTGCGCTATCGATTTTATTGTTTTTTTGATATAATTAGAGTAGATTACCCTTTGTGTATATCTTTTCCTCTTGTGGCCTTTTCATGTGCTTCAATGATTCATTTTATCAAGATGATTCTTCTTTTGAGCACCATTATCCATATGCCTATGACCAATACAATGATTTTTCATGTGAGCAATATAATTCATATGTCTATGACTATCAGAATGACTTTTCTTGTGAGAATTATAGACCGTATGCGTATGACTATCACCATGATTTTTCTAGTGATCACTATAATCCGTATGGTTATGATTCTCACAATGATTTTTCATGTGAGCGTTATAATCCGTATGCCAATGAAGTTTCTCCCTCGGAAGTTAGATTAATGGATCTTTACTAAGAAAGTTGAGATTTTTGACAAAAGACTCGATGAGATGATCAAGCATGCTAAAAGGTAAAGTGCAGGTGAATCCCAATTCTACCCAACCTTCTCAATTTTCCAGACAACCTAGCTTAGGTGATGAAGTGGAGGTTACGAAGAAGATTGATATCATTTATTTTGAAGATGATGAGTCTTCTGTAGACTCTTCCGTGGAGCATTGTTTTGAGGTAGTAGCTATTCATAAGTCTAGTTATATTACACCTTGTGTTGAGTCTCATGTTCCACCTTCAACTAGACTTGATATCGCTCCACCCCGTCATTGTGCTCCTCCACATGTAGATGAAACACCTCCTCTTTATGATCCCAAAGAAGATTTTAATATTTATGAAATTATTGATCCCTACTTTGATTGGGTCAAAGAGTTCACTTTATTATTTAACTATTTTAGGGAGAGTGGAGAGAGGTTTTTTGAGTGCGAATGTGATTCATATTCTTTTCATCAACTTTCAAAGGCAATCACGAGGTATGATGATGTTTACAATTTGATTGCACACTTGCCACTAAATGGGCGTCCCGTTAATTTTTGGGGCCCTGTGCAAAAACGAGCAAGGAGGCCCCTACATAATTATGTAAATAAATAAATGTTTAATTTATCAAAATAGTATATTTGGTAAAGAAACTTATACAATCAGAGTTTAAGGAAAGCCTAGATGTTATTTTAAGTATGAGTAGCTAGGAATTATGGTGATGATTTGGGAATAAAAAATGTAAGAAAAGAGGAGTAGAAGTAAGCTACAATAATCTACTCATGGCCTATTTACCTCGTGGTGAAGAAGACAAGTGCAAAACAAAATATATATGAGCATCTTACCATTCGCAAGAGAACAAATTTAACAACTACTACTAATTGAAGTTAGGAAATTTTGGGGCCCTTAGATCGTAGGGGCCCCTGTTCATTTGATCACTTTGAACATGCTAAAGGACGCCCATGCCACTAATGTTTCATCATTTGTTTGTTTTAATTTTGACATGTGTGTTAGTGCATTTGATGATAAGCACTTGAGAGCGTTGAGCTATTCCGACATTGCTTGAAGACAGTGTGGATTTTGACGCTTAAGTGTGCTTTAATACTCCACCATGATTAAAAGGGGTCGAGCTCGTGCCATTAAACAAGGTTTTATGGGAGGCAGCCCATAATTTTACCTTTTTTTTTTTCTCTTCTTGTAAAGTGCAGACCATAATTTTACTTTTTTTTTCTCATCTTGTAAAGTTCAGCCCATAATTTTACTTTTTTTTTTCTTCTTGTAAAAAGTGCAGCCCATAATATTGTCGACGCTCAACGTTGCACACAGAGAGAGACGGGATAGCCCCGTCTTTTCCCAGCAGATCCCGTATTTCCTCTCAGATTCAAAAAAAGAAAAGAAAAGAAAAGCACAAATTTCCATCCCCACGTAGAGAGACTGCAGATTCACAACATCATGTCAACATCCCCATTACTCCACTATCTCTCCTCTTCTCACCCTCAAACAACTCCCACCAAAACCCGACTGAGCCACTAATCACCTGCCGCCGCTTCTTCCACCGCCAGCACCCATCTGACCATGGTATCCCGTCCCGTCCCTCATAAGGGAAGGGACTTTGTGAGTGTTCTCTCCTCTTTACTACCTACCCCTCTCTAGTACTTAATTTATATAATTTCATTGAGGACATGACAATGAAAGGTTTAAGCATTTGCATTGAATTGTCGTGATTGGAGTGTTAATTGTTGGATTGTCGATTGTGGTTGTATATGGTTGATGATTGATGGTTGTGTTTGCATTTGCATTGCATTTAGAATAGTGCATTTAGGATAGGAGAGATGATCTTCGATGATGAAAATGGTAATGGTGATATTTGTCAAGAGTTTTTGATGAATGAACCCAACCGGAAAACCCGTTTTTGAAATAATGGTATTTTGTTTAGTGTAAGTTGGAAACACTCTGTGTTATCTTTTTGGATTATTAGCAACAACACCGTTCAGTGGAGGAAAGTTATTGTCTTTTACTTGCAAGTTCTGACTAATTGAGTTCAACCTTCGAATTAATCAGCTCCATTGGATTTATACAAGTTAATGTTCTTACCGGTTATTTTTCTGTTTTACTTTTACCGATTGCCATGATTTCTTATATTTCTGAGCTAAGGGTAAGAGGGTTTTTTAAGGTTCACAAGTAGGATTAGAATCAGCCATTTGGGTCTTTACCAGCCAAGTTAAATAGAGAACTGGTGTTGCTTGTCTGTAATCTTGGTTTTGAATGAAGATTTAAAGATCAAAGCTAATGTTTTAAAAGTTCCTTGAGCCGACCATCCTATTACTATGTAGACATCCAAACAAAAACTTCTCATCGCCATATTACTCAACTATGTTGTAAGGTGCGTAGCATGCGTTCCTACTAGTATGTATAACTGTTTTTATAAAATTGGATTGTTAGATGTAATCCCTTCTTAAGGTTATTTAATTTTTGGCACTACTCAATGATCCCAACGGCCCAAAAAGCGAAAACCCACAATCACAAAACCAATGTGCCAAAGTCCAACAGGCAGGCCCCTTTCACACTTGTTCCTCATTTGCCCCTCATTTGAAAATCATATCTCGGCGAGCGCGTCACAAGAATAACCGCTGCCGGTTAATTTCAAAGAGCAATAATAAGTAACTTAATCAAAAGAAGATGGTGAAAGGGAAAGGGTTAGTAGAGGGGCCTTAGACCTGTCAGTTCGGGCGGGTCGGGTTTGGGTTCGGTTATTTTCGGGTCGGGTTATATGTTTCTGATGCATAGTATGGACTAGTGATATGCATATCCCAATCTTTCCTTTGCACTAGTGAGTTCATATTGAGCTTTCCACCTTAATACTTTTTAAATAACTTGAAATGGATTGTTGAAATTAATATAGTAAAATTAAATTGTATATGTCCCTTGGTTCATACTTCAAAGAATACACAATTATTTACATGAGTTGGTTTGAAGGGCGTGACTGTAGTAACTCTACGTTTTGATTCAGAAGTCTAATATCAATCTCTAGCTTTTATAAGGAGCTATGAAAACGTTGAAAAATGGAAAAGGACGATGAGTTAATCCAAATACTCGTATAATTTAAATAAAGGGAGCATATCATATGATGCTAGAATATGCATGCTTCTTGTCTGGTTGATTAAGGGATGAGCAAGCGTGTTTTTAAGAATTTTTGGATGCATTATATATTCTGGTTTCTGTTGGTCACTGCAAGCACTTGTTGGGGTGAATTGATTCACTGTTAGATTTAGTTTTATGTGATTTATAATTGGAAATTTGCATTTTGGATCAGGATAGCCCATCCCAATGGACTGACTAGTGACGACCAATAAGGTGGCTGCTCTGGCCAAATTTCTTGAGAGGAATCTTCAGGAACCTTGTGGATTGGAGTCCCTTAAACCTGAACTCATCCAGTCAGCCGTCAGGAATGCAAAAGAGACTGTGAAAGCCAGTAATTATTCTAAACTGAGTACTTTTTTGGTCTGATAAACGGGCATGTCTGGGATAGTTATTGTGATTCCAATTTTTTGTTATGATAAGTCCCTGTTGTTTCCGAAACAGCCTCTCTGTTTCTTCATAACAGGGGAAAGGTTGCGTATATCTTGATCCCATACCTCCATGGAGCGGGGCTTACACTGCAGTGTGGGTAGTTGTTTATGTTCTTGATAAGTCCCTGTTGTGTTGTTTTGTGAATTGTAGTGCAGTATCCATATACCTTGTGCAAGTTTTCCGTCTGAATAATCTAGTACTTTTTTCTGTCTTAGTTTTTAGAATTCTATGCAATATCATGAGCGAGGTTTTAAAATGCGGTCGCGGTCCCATTCGCGGAAACGGCCACGGATTCGCAGACATGGGATGTCGCGGGTGTCGTGTAACGGATCACGGGTGTCGTGTAATGGATCACGGGTGTCGCAGCCCGAATTTTTAACGGATGTACCACTCGTAACGGCCTTTGGAAACGGCCGTAACGGTCATAACGGCCGTTAAAGCGGTGTCGAAACGGCCGCAAAGCTCATAACGGGCGTTATTTGATGGAAATACAAACGTAACGGTAGATCCCAAATCCGTTACATAACGGCCGTAACGGAACGGTCGATATTTAAATCTATGATCATGAGGCACCAATGTTTTTCCCAGTGTATAAATAAAGGTTTGAGTTAGCTTTTACATATTGCATAAACCTCTTTGCTGGTATAATATTAGTTTACTTGGGTCGATCAAAAAAAAAAAGTTTACTTAGGAAGATGTTGAACTGAAAATTATGTATGCTGGGAGCCTGGGAATAGGTCACCTCTCTGAAGGTTCCTTTGTTCCTAAATGAATAACTGCGTATAATATATGAAACTTTTTTATTTGTTGACTCGGAAGCATAAAGATCCATTGAAAGTGGTCCTCCCTGGTTTTAGTTTTATAAGTACAAGTTATTTTCCCTTTTTCACCTAGGAAGCGGGTACAACATCCGTGGTTTCATATTCATTTATGTATGACTGGCATAGTTTTCTTAGAGGAGAAATGTCAGGTTTTTGTTGAGATTTTTTGCTTTGTAACTATTACACTTTGTCAGAAGAATATTCTGAACTGAGTAGTTTTTGGTCTGGATAAGGAGCGCTTATGGGATTGTATTTAGAGCTTTAGGTTATGATAAGTCCCTGTTGCTTTGTGAATGGCAGTGCAGTCTTCAAATGTCGAGTGCATATTTTTGTCTGAAGTTCTGGTGATACATTTCTTATTTGCAATTCCATACAATATCATGAGGACCATAGTTTTTTTTATAAAAGAAGGTTAGAGTGAGGTTTCACATATCACTGAAATGTCAGGTTTTCTATGAGTTTTTTCTTTGGTCAACTATTGAACTGTTTTGTTGCAAGATGTGTATCCCCACCAACAGATATGTTTTTACAGAAGGTTAAATCTACTGAAAGAAGATGCTTTTGGCATTACATGCTTCTTTTTCAGTTCGAACAAAGGTCATGTTTGGGTTATAGGTCGTTTTTGGGTGCAAAGGCCTGTTCACAGTGTTCATTAGAAATTCAGAAATGGAATTTGGTTCAATTCGCCTCTGGCTTCTCAAATTTTTAGATAAACATAGATATATGATGCTCTCTATCAGCAATTGAGAAATCTGGCTTATCTATTTTGTTTTATTTGAAAAGGCTTACCTTGCATTGGAGGCAGACCTATGAAAAGAAGGGGTAGTAGACTCATCCCGGGAGCCGGGAGGGTGAACTTTCGCTGCAACAGCAACTTGACACACGCCAGTAAGCAGTAGGGACAACACCCCCAAGAAACACACGACAGTTACACAAACACCACCACTAACAACAACAACTGTCGCTGCAGCAGCAACTTGATCACCCCTGTAAGGCTGTAAGCAGTAGGGAGAGCCTACTGCATACTGGCGTGAACAAGTCAATGTTGCAGCGAGCGGTGTTTGTGTAACTGTTGTGTGTTTGTTGAGGGTGTTGATTATGGTAGATGGAGAGCTGCAATTCTTGCTGTTGATGATCTTCATCTTTGCTTTTGGTACTCTGATGATGATGAGGGTTCAGCAGCAGCAGCAGCAGCAGCAGCAGCAGCAGCAGCAGCAGCAGCAGCAGCGTTTTGTTATGAACGAAATAATGAAATAATAGGGGAAGCCGTTGGCTTGTATATATAGAGGAATAAAAAAAGAAGAATCAAGGTCGGTTGTTTCTTCCAGGGTTTCAGATGACTTGCCGCCCTAGAGGGATATTCTTTTTCTTTTTCTTTTCGATTGCAGGCTTGGAGCCCAAGAGAATATTCTAAGTTTTTTTTTTGAGAAACGATTCTAGAAGAATCGAGAGTTTTAGTGGGTACTGACTACTGAGGGTGTGTTTAAGCCAAGGTTAGGCAAATGCTCAAAGACAATTTCCCTCTGAAACTTTGAACAGGATGAAGTTGAGAACAACAAGTTAATTATGGTAAAGCTGAGAATGAGACTCAGATCTATAAATTGTCTATAGAAAATGTCGATTCCCTGTAAGTGTGAAACAACATTAAGCTGTTGGAGTTACATGAAACTATCCTAGTTGAGACTTGAGATCTTCATCACGAAGGTGTCAGCAAGTTTAATTCATATGCGACCCTCCCGAGGGTGTTACTGAAATGACTATGGATGCTTGTAGTCTCGGAATGTTGCAATAACCTGTTAATATACGTTGTATGAAATTGCGTTGACTAAAAGTGACAAGTACCTTTTAGGCTGTGCTGCATATCAAGTTATCAACATACGACCATTTGCATGATTTAGAGCGACAAGAACAGCAGGTTTCGAGGCATTACAGAGGCCCTTAATGTGAACATATCAAAACTACGAAATTGCAGTTCCCAACCTTACATTTGCTACGACAAGAATTTTGGAGGGAACAAGATGCCCACTTAGTTCAAGGAAATTACAAATCGCCTTAATTTCCAGATAACTATGGTTCACAAACTTGACAGCTGCACTCAGGCAGAGAAAGTATAGAGATCTTTTTTTTCTAGTCATTAGCAGATCTACATCTTCTAGCCAACATATTAACAACAACGCATTCTTCAGGATACAAAAGCAATGTGCACTTGCAAGTTGCAAGCATCGTCGAATGAGCAGAAAAAGAAGGTTCCAAGTGAAAATAGTCTAAAAGTATTGTGGAAATCTTCAGTTCCACAATCTATGCAAGATCTAGGGGAGCAGGGGTGCGTTACACAGTAAAAATCGATGGGTACTTGCACAATGCATGGAGCTATTCATAACTCATAAGAGAAGATAGCCAAATGCGAATTAACAACGGTTTTAGAAATTAATTTCAAAACTGTGAGACTGAGAACTTCGTTTGGTATTTGAGTTTTAGGTTTCTTTGGCTTTTGTACTCTGATGATGATGATGAGAGGCAGAGTTTTATTATGAACGAAAGAACGAAAGAATAACATGTTGGGCAGTGAAGGGAATTTTGTACCTAACTCTACCCTTTTTTTCTTCCAAATTTGTAACCAAATTAAATTTTTTATACCCAAAATACCCCTGGCTGCACGTGTAACCTTCCTTCTTCCCTTTTCATATCCCTTTTCAGATGTACAACAGGCAAATCAGTTCATGTCTTGCACCCATAGAGTATAACCCAAAAAGAAAAAAGAACAACAACCCACCTTTCATTCTTGTGAATTTGTACTCAGTTGCAGAAGTAACAACACAAGATAGAAGTTAGGTGTATGTAAACCCTTTCTAAGTAAAGGGTATTATTCACCACATACTAAAACTATAGTATAAATATGCAAATTTTAATGTCTTTTTTTTATCAAAAAAATATTAATGTCTTTGATGTATGCATAAACTTGTTGCATGCCCATTTAGTAAAATCCTTTCTTTCACTCATTTTACACCGTGTTGTGTCATAACAGAGGCAAAACATGAAAAAGTTTGCGCCTTTTGTTATAAATGTTGGTGGGTGTGGGGTGTTTTTCCTTTATTTTACTGGTTAATGGGTGAGAGTTGGACTTGTGAGTTGTCAACTTATCAATGAGGAGAAAAGAAAGGATTTTTATTGGACTCATTTATATTGCTATTGTTTGTTTAGAGGTTGATTAGTTTGAGAGGTTGAAATTAGATGAGTCTCATCTTTCTCAATATTCTGGTGCAAATGCAGTTATAACATAAGAAAAGGGGAAAAGATAGTATCACACGATGCAAAAGCAAATCCGGGGGTATTTTGGGCAAAAAAAATAATTTGGTCAAAACTATGTATATACAAAGGTCAATAAAATGTAAGGGAGTTTCCTAAAAAAAATAAGGTTAAGAGTTGGGTACAAACTTGATAAAAATCGGGGGAATTGTGTACAATTTTTTTTTAAAAAAATTGAACCTACCTTTACGTAAGAAAATCATCAAGACTCAGCACAATTGGCACAATGCTTTTGGCATTTCCAAAAAAAAGTGACTACTACTGTGCTATGCTTAGTAAGAAATCAAACATCATGGGGTTTTTGTCACCCCGTCTTCTATACACCGGGTGTATATATACACCCTGTGCCACGTCAGAGACATTAGTCATATAAAAGATTTCACTAGTCATATTACTACTAGTCATTAGTCATATAAAAATACCCACTAGTCATTAG
>ONZK01000357.1:76825-90460 GCA_900322385.1 Pharnaceum exiguum | reverse complement strand
CCTTTTGGTTACTGGCGCAGAAAACACTCAGGGTGGTACTGGAAACCCTTTTTTTTTTTTTTTTTTGAGGTCGGTACTGGAAAACCTTATTGGGATGCTCAACTTGGCCTCGACAACGGTACCAGTAGCAACTCGATGAGCCAGCAGGGTTCAGTTGGATACATTGGGGGTGCTGCTGTCATTGCCGTCAACAGCGGTACTAATAGCAACTCGAATAGCCAGGGTTCAGTTGGACCTCTCGGCGGTGATGTGGTTGGATACATTGGGGATGCTGCTGTCAGGCCTGTCATCAATGCTTTCAACTCCGGTAGTACTACTAGCAACTCGATTAGCCAGGGTTCAGTTGGACCTCTCGGTGATGGGGTTGGAAGCATTGGGCGTGCTGCTGTCAATACCTTCACCACCGGTGTTAATGGTGGTACTCATTGAGAACTTCCCGGTGGGGCCTAGCTAGTCCAAGCTTTGATCCATCTTATTGCCGCCTCACCAGCCAATATATATAAATGGGTTTACGTTTCTTCCATCAAAAATTATACTATACTCTTCCCATTTTGATTGATTTAACTATTTTTCTTTTTTTGTCATCGTTGTTGTGCGTCTAATCTGGGCGGTGCATGTAGCTTTATGATCTACGGTCCTCTAGCTACCATATTGCCAGTTGCCACGGACGTCGTCGATGGATATTTTATTTGTTCTTATTTATTTCTATTTTTTTTATGTGTATTTATTTCTATTTTTATTATTTAAGGGAACATGGGTATTTGAATTTACTAATTTCAAAGACATGTATCTCGTGTATTTTTTATTTATATATAATTTTATATCTAAAATATTGTTGTGGATCATCATAATTTAATATGATCATTTATTATTTGATTTTCCAGTGAGTTCCGAAATGTTGACTTCTATTTTTCCAGAATAATTCCTTGTAGTTGTTGGATATTTCCTCAGGAACTTAACCGGTTCGTTGAGCTCTTTTGAAAATTTAAGGTACTCTAACTTTTTGAAATGAAATGGTTGAAATGAAATTCTCTAATTCTTAGGTACAGTACATGGGGTGTTTTTTGCAAAATAGTTCAACAAAAATCACTAGTCATATTTTTCATGCCATTAATCAATCACTTTATAATTAGTTATAAATTCACACGATATACGGGTACACCCGTTGTACCAAAAACTTGCTGGATGAAATCAGTTCACACAACTTTTTGAGTGAAAGATAGATAGTTTAATCACAATTGGAGGAGAGAGTGGTGAATTATCTCGAATTGTGAACTAAAGTGCCGTAAATGACAAAAAACAACACTTCAAATGCATAGTAGATTTTTCAAATTGAAATGTAAGGAAGAGACGAGTTTATCCCTCTTATCCTCAACTTTTATTTTTAGTATTGATTCTGTTCTAATGGCTTTTAAAAAAAAAAATTAAATTAAAATTACTAATGGTCATATCTTTGTGTGCTCAATAAAATGACGTCTATTTACACATACTTTGTACAACTTATCAGATATTCTTCCTAAATTAGTAAACAAATAAAATTCATTATAAATCCTAATTTTAGAAATCAGAGAAACAATTCATCAAATCAGAGAATGCTGAAAACCCGCAACAAAATTTGCCACATCAATTGGACCTGAATTAGCCCAAAAATCCACACATAAAATTGTTGTATGTATAACTATCTTGTTTTCTCTATCGGATTTCTCATTTAGTATATTAGATTAGATAGATAGATATTAGGAAAATGGAAATTGTAACTTGTTATACATTTTTCAATTGTATGGGGGTCATTTTTCAGTTTTGAACTTCAGTTGTATGGGGGTCATTTTTAATTTGTATGGGGGTCATTTTTTCAGTTGTATGGGGTCATTTTTCAGTTTTTAACTTAGGTTGTATGGGGTCATTTTTCAGTTGTATGGGGGTCATTTTTTCAGTTTTAACTTGTTATACATTTTTTCTATGAGGTTCATTATTCATTTCTAGGGGTTATTTTTTCAGTTGTATTGGGATCATTTTTCATTTGTATAAACTTAAAAAAAAAAATTAAAAAAAATTCGAAAAAAAAAACGATTTTTTTTTTGGGTCATTTGGCCAGACTCATCTCACACTAAGTAGTGTGAGACGGTCTCACACAAATTTTCCTATTATAAAAATTGCAAAGAGATATTCTCTTTTTTAATCGTAGACGTAATAATTCGTCATCCGGTTTTTCTTCTTCGACATTCAAAATTCCAAAGGCCAAAAGATTGCGAACCTATATTATTAAGAATTACTTTAGCCCAAACCAATTGTTACCATCAACCTAGTCGAAAACAAACCCAGACCAATCAAATTTCGAGTCTTGTGGATCCATATGTAGCTATTATGTTTTTATTTCAAGACATATGTCAACTTGCAAAAGCTGAACCCTGGGCAACCAAACAAGTTGATTTGTTTTTCTTTTTTTTTTTTGAATAGTGAGGAAGTTACAACGGCCTTCAAGAAGTCGAGTTCTGAGTCTCCATTGCATGTCCCAGTTCACATAGACCCAATTTTACCAGAGGTTGCACAGCGACAGCCACAGGTTGATATACAGGGAGATGGACATGATGACAGTGATAGTGACAGGGATAGTAACAGTGATGACAGTGAACAGCCACCGTTACAGTTTCCTACTCCACCACCAGTTCCTCAGCCGAGGAGGTCCGAGAGACAGCGACTACCTTCCTCGAGGTACCCCACCAGTGAGTTTGTGTTACTTAGTGATGGGGGAGAGCCCGAGAGGTACGAGAAAGCTATGTCCAACGAGCACAGGAAAGAGTGGTACAATGCCATGCAAGAAGAGATGCCATCCTTGCATGAGAATCACGTGTATGACTTGACGAGTTTGCCCAAGGGCAAGCGAGCACTCAGAAACAAATGGGTGTTTGCTTTTAAATATGGAGTTAATGCGTTGACACCGAGATATAAGGCAAGGATCGTTGCTAAAGGCTCAAGTCAGAAAAAGGGTGTTGATTCCAATTATAAATATGCTCCAGCGGTGAAAATGTCTTCAATCCGAGTTGTTCTTGGTATGGCTGCTTGTATGGATCTTGAAATAGAACAACTTGATGTGAAGACAGCATTCCTCCATGGTGAGCTGAAGGAGGAAATTTACATGATGCAACCAGAGGGTTTTGAGGTCAAGGGGAAAGAGAAGCTAGTTTGTCGTATGAAGAAGAGCTTGTATGGCTTGAAGCAAGCACCTCGCCAATGGTATAAGAAGTTTGAGTCATTCATGACAGCTCACAGTTTCCACAAGGCACATGAAGATCATTGCGTGTTTGTGAAGAAGTATACCGAAGGTGATTTTCTCATTTTCCTGTTGTATGTTGACGACATGTTGATTGTTGGTAAGGATACAAAGAAGATTGATAGCTTGAAGTGTGCTTTGAGCAAGTCCTTTGCAATGAAGGATTTAGGCTCAGCAAAACAGATTCTCGGCATGCATATTTCACGTGATAGGAGTAACAAGAAGATTTGGCTATCACAGGAGAAATATGTGGAAAAGGTGCTCCAGAGATTTGGGGTGGATAAGGCTAAGCCAGTAAGCTCGCCACTTGTAGGACATATGAAGTTGAGTTCCTCACAGTGCCCTACAAGTGATGAAGAGAAGAAAGAAATGTGAAAAGTGCCTTATGCGTCAGCCGTGGGTATTTGATGTATGCCATGGTACGTACGAGGCCTGATATAGCTCACGTTGTTGGTGTTGTTAGCCGCTTTATGAGTAACCCCGGGAAGGAGCATTGGGGAGCCGTGAAATGGATACTTCGTTACCTTAGAGGTACTACTAGAGTGTGTTTGTGTTTTGGTCCCAGTTTACCCGTGTTAGATGGCTACACAGATGCTGATATGTCTGGGGATGTTGACACGAGCAAGTGTACTTCGGGGTACATGATGACGTTTGCAGGGGGAGAGGTATCGTAGCACTCAAGGTTGCAGAAATGTGTGGCTCTATCCACGATAGAAGCCGAGTATATAGCAGCTTGTGAAGTCGGCAAGGAGCTAATTTGGATGAAGGAGTTCCTAAGGGATTTAGGTATTGAGCAGGGCAAGTACCTACTCCATTGTGACAGTCACAGCGCCATCCACCTTGCCAAGAACGCAGCCTTCCACTATCGAACCAAGCATATCCGTAGGAGGTATCATTGGATTCGAGAAGCCGTGGAAGATGAGTTGTTTGAGATCGTGAAGATTCACACCGACCAAAATGGGTCGGACAAGCTCACGAAGATTTTGACCAAGGATAAGCTTCTTGTTTGTCGCAAGAAAGCGGGGTTGGTCGAGCCCCCCAAGTAAGAGTGAGGGGGAGCTATGTTGTGTATTCCCTCCAATTTGGGGGAATAGTTCATTTTACATGGACTAAGTATGTGTTTTGTGTGTGTATGTAAAGTCTCATTTATGCCCCCACTTTTCTACCTTTCATTAAGGGTATTTTGGGGAAGTCACTTGACTTTAATACACCCACACTTATTTGATTTTGTAAGGCAAAAGGACAGAGGAAACATAACACTTAGAGCCACAAAAGTGAGGTTTAGTGAGGGGCTGTACAAGAGAGAGAAAGTTGCTGCAGAAACTTCGCCGTAGCGGATCGACACTCATACGACCTCCGATCGTCACCAAATTTTGACGGCACGTTCCTGGGCGGCATTTCCTGTTTTGCCCCTTTTATGTATTTTACCACCTTTGGGTGATGTTTTGGTGTATTTGTAGAGCCGAGGTGTATCCTTGATGTCCTATTGTTGCCTCTAGTTGAGCTAGGATGATTGTATTGTGAACCCACTTGGTATTGTTGATATAGTGGAAGATTAGTGCATCTTTGTAGGCGGTGATTTGTGGTTTTTCACCGGTTACTCCGGTTTCCACGCTACATCGTGTTTGCACTTATGTTGGGTTGATTTGTTCTTCTATTCGCTGCTGCCTATTTTGTTGGTTTGTTTGTTGTTTCCCATCTTACAACTTGACTAGGTGAGATTTTGGCCTCGTGGCTTAGGCTACTTGTAGTAGGCCGTTTCCGCACTCCAGCCAACAATCTCGTATATTGCATGTGTGCATTAAGTTAACTTCTATCATAACTTCTCCAAACTTGTATCTTTAATTATATTTTTAATGCACCATGGTGCTTTTATTATCCGTTGCATAGTTGCATTGCTTAGATGACATAGATGTTGTCCCCTTCCGGTATTATGTTTTGTGCTCCACTACTCTATATTGAGCCATCTTTGTAAACAAGACCAAAATTAACAATTATAACTGTTATATACTTCATATTACTATGTTCTCAAAATATGTTACGTTACACTTCCTTTTTCCTAATGGTAAGATAAATGGTGGTATTAGGAGTTTGCTGAGAGAGAGACAAAGAGAGAGAGAGGAGTTTTCAAAATTTTGTGCAAAAACTAAAGTGGCAGAGCAAAAAGAAAGGGAATGAGTAACTATCGATGAAATACACTTAAATAACTCCATCTTGTTTTCTCTATCTGATTTCTCTTTAGTATATTTTTTTTGATTGCTTGTCCGGTTTATTAGAGCTTCGCTCCAACTACATTCGGATTAACCCGAGTCGCACACCTGGCTGCGCTAAGCAGCTCTATACCGCTTAAGCGAGGTTTCGAGTTCGAGCCTCAGCGCATGTAGAGATCTTCGTTGAGAGACTCTCTTTTAGTATATTAGATAGATAGATATGAGGGAAATGGAAAAGTCTTCTTAAATGAAATTATGCAGCCTGCTTACTTCATCTGATTTTTTTCTCTCATTTGTTTAATTAGATGGTCGTTGTTTAGATAACTGGATTACATCTAACTATGCTCAACGTAACTATCAGTTGGCCTAGTGAGGATGCAGGTGCTGCCCTCCCACTCACAAGAATAGAATAGAATATCGATTTTCGTAAATTGCTTCTTTTTCATTTATATTGGAATCGATCCCTTCTTCCCGTTTGTCATGAATCATCATTGATCATTATATAATAATCTCCGTAGTATACTATCACTATCATTTACTACTGTAGTTACTGTCGATCACCAGGTCAAGTTTACAAGAACAGATCGAAGTGTTGCTCTCCCACTAATATGAATGTTGTTATGGTAAACGATCACAGTTGTATGACAATGATCGAGCGACATGATCAGTACGCACAACCCCCTCTCTGATGAACATCTATATAAAGCTGCGAAATAATTATCGTTTACAACGCACATTCATAACGCATAAAATAAAACTTAAAGCACGTACACACCCAGCAAAGTAAACAAGAATTAATTTGTTTATCTTGGAATCGAACCATGGCTCGCCAAAACCACAATCTCATCATAATCTTCTCCCTCATGTTTGTCATATTCCTCCTCCTTACTCCTACTTCTGAAGGCCGCTGCAAGCACCTCGGACGCCACCGCCTCCCCAGATCTCATTGCCGCCGTGTTAAAGCAAAGCCTGTGGGTGGTGTTATCACCACGGTCGCAAATGATGCCAGCACCGGTATCGTTGGTGCAGCGAAGGATGTTGGTAACACGGCAGTCAAACTAGGAAAGGATGTCACCACCGTCGGCGGGGAAAAATAGGACGACTAAACCGTCTTGGACCAGCCGAGAAGAGGCCTAGCTAGTCCAAGCTTCGATCCATAATCTTATTGCCTCGATCTTCAGATAAAGACTCATATATAATTCGGTTTACTTTTCTCCCAACAAAAAATATACTATTTCTATTTTGACTGATTAACTTCTTTTTCTTTTATTGTCATTGTTGTTGCGGTGTAATTTGGGCGGTGCATGGAGCTTTATGATATACGGCAACGAGCCTACGGTCCTCTAGCTACCATATTGCCAGGGACGTACGTCCATGGATATTTGATTTTTTTTTTTTTGAACATGGATATTTGATTTACTAATATCAAAGCCATGAATCTCATGTAATGTTATTTTTATTTTTATTTTTATATCTACAATATTGGTGTGTATTATTAATAATTTAATATGATCATTCATTAATTTCCCAATGATAAGTTCCGGCATGTCATCTTATTTCTCCCGCAATGATAAGAAATCTTTGTGGTTAAATATTACCCGCAAGAAAGTGTGATTTATTCGTATGTAAGGAACTATATTGAAACTGAACTAAATTAGAAAAAAACTAAAGTCAGTTAAAATTATAAATAAAATTGAATTGAACTGAAAAAAATAAACTATAGACGTATAGACGAACAAAACACAGCCTATAGTCTTAATCGATTTAGTGGTGGACATCCCACATTTCTGGACTTTAAGAGTCGCTGAGCAGTCAAACAATCTACAAAGTGCCTTTTTGTTCTTTCTCTTGTTTATTTGTTTATTATTTCATATTTCGCCTGTATAATTTGATTCGTTTTAAAGGTGACATCCAGTAAAAATTGCTTGACTTGCTTTCTTGTAAATTATGAGTAATGATCGCTAATCAAAGCCGTTCATTTTTCAATGTACACGCGTCAGTACTATAGAGAAAGTACTTAAAAAAAAGTAGCGGAGAGGATCCGGACTCCCCATCGATTCAGAGCGCAAATCTCCTCCAGTGCAGAAAGCACTGTGGGAGATCTCCAACGTTGGAATTGCTGGGAAAATAGGAGGAGCTCTGCCAGGGTATTTTCACCCTGCCTTGATCTCCAGTACTGGAAATCCCGGTACTGGAGAAGATCTTGGCTCATCGATCCTACATTTGGTGGATGAAGTAGTCTAGGCATGTATGTAGCTTTATGATGTACGGCTACGATCTACCATATTGACACGGACGTCCATGGAAATTTCATTATTTCTTCTTTTTCTTTTTTTTATGGGGAGATTTCAGAGACATGTATCTCGTGTATTGTTATTTTTAATTTGATTTTATACAATATTGGTGTGGATCATCATTAAAATGATCATTGATTTATTTCCCGGTGTACGTTAGTTTACGAAACTTTTTATTTAATTGTAATGACACTCAATTAATTATCAAAACCCTATTGTACGTTAGTTTACGAAACTACATGATGAAACCTTTTACAATGATATATTAATAACTACGAATTGATAGAGAGATCTAAACTTCTTACATTCGCAAATTACGAGTTAAACTGTGAAAAACTAAACTGACCTCAAGTTGTAAAGAACATGTCGTTATTTTTCGAGAAAAATTCTTTGTTGTTGGATATTTTCCTCAAGAAATTAATCAGTTCACTGGTGGAGTTCTTTTGCAATTTCATTAAGTACTCAACTTTTTGACATGAAATGGTGAAATAATGAAATTAGTTCACTCAACTTTTGAGTAAAAAGAAAAGTCTAATAGTAAAAAATAGACAGTTCGATCACGATTGGAGGAGAGAGTGTTGGTGACTTAGCTATCTCGAATTGTGAACCGATTAAGTGTCGCAAACGAAAAAAAAAAAATTTCACTAGGTACCCTTCTAGTATGATGTAATGTACCGTTTGTCCACTTGTTTTCAAACATGCATCATATACTCTTGAAGTCTTCAAGTTTTGCACACCATGTCCATAAATGGTAAAGAAATGTTATTCCTTTGGTCCTTTTATAGATATTTCATTTGTCCCCTATCATTAATGACTATAATACCCTTGATGGGAGTATCCCCTTCCATTATCTTACCTCTAATGCCTACACATCGATGCCACCAACATACCTATTACCAACATTCATTTCACTGCCAAGGTTATTTAGTGCCCCCCTTCCCCGAAAGGTCAAATACCAAAACTATGTGTCTTTTCTCTGTCCTCATTCTCATCTCCTTATCATTCCTTACTAATACATAAAAATACAAATACGATCATATTCATAGACTGGACTTTGAAAAAGCTTGGATTCACATGTAATTTTTGCTTTTTTATTTTTGGGATTATTCATTTCATATTTTTTCTTTGATATGCAAATGATTTATTAATTGTAAGATTTATAGTTGTGTTGCTCTTATTATGCAATAACAAAGGTTTATTGAGGTGAAGGGCCAAAGTTAGGTGGATAGAGGGAATTTTTCTTAAAACAGTACATTATTTTTAAAAGTTTCAAGAAAAATGAATTTCTTGATAAAAAAAACACCATTAGTGCATATTCACTTGTATGTGTTTCTTTCTATGATTGGTTTCTCTATACTTACTTTTATGTGTTATCCCATGAGTATTTAATATATCAATGGACAATGATTTAGTTGCTTTGTTTTAAGAATATTTGAAAGTAAAGGTTATCAAGAAATAATAAAATTAATTGGTGTATACTTGGCATAAGTAATTGTGGCTATAATGGAGAGAAGGAGATCACAAATGTGGAGTTTTAAGGTGAAGATATGTTAAATTTTTAAATTTGATGGAGTTCTCAGTTGTAGATAGTTGATAGATGCAATGAGGGCATATCCAATCTAAAAGCAAGGGAGAACAAATTCAAAAGAAAAGACAAGAAACCTAACTTTAGAGTCTACATAGCTAGCTAGTTTAGGAGTGGCCGTATAATATAATAAGGGCATATATGGGAGTTTACATGCTTTGGTAGTACATGAGCAGTTTGACAGACCGTTAAATAGGTAGTTTTGTATTTTTTTTTTTTAAAAGGTAGTTATTTATTTACAAAGTACTTATTTTAATAAGTAGTTTTGTACAATTTTCTCATCAAACAAACAAGTAATCTTCACTTATATGTGTGCTGAATGTTAAGTTTTGGGCCGTGCGCACACTTGCAGCTGCATGCCTAGATATAGAGAGAGGAGACAATAACCACAGATGAGCCTAGAGGGGTTCCATCCTAAAACCAATTGGCAGTAACATGAGTAACCCTCTCTATATAGATAATAACTCAACTCTCTCTTCAATGTGGGACATATTTCCAATACTCCACGACTCGAATGCCACTATTTATGGGACCATTCGAGTGGACTATCACTCACTGTCATGACCTTCAGGCCCCAGGCATAATATCATCTGGGTGGGACTGTCTTAAGAAATGGGGGGAGGGGCAAAGATAGACCAGCTCTGATACCATGTCAAATTTGGGGCCAAGGTGAGGTGATATAATATTTTGAGGAACCAACTCAAAACCAATTGGCAATGAGTGGAGGGCACCCACTTACTTATATACACCTCAAGGCCACTACAAATGATCAATGTGGGACGCAAGTCACCACATATTCCAACACCTAACCTCACGCAAAGGGCCATTATGGGCCGACTACTTTGGGCCTCAATCGTGGATATTACTAAAAATAAGGAAAATGGAAAAAGTCTTTAAACTATGCATGCAAGTCTGCTGATTTCATCTGATTTTTCCTCCTTTGTTTATTGGCTAGTCGTTGTTTAGAAAGTTGGATTGCATGATTTGCATCTGATTATGCTCAACTATCAGCTGGCCTGTTGATGAGGATGCAGCAGGTGATGTCCTCCTGTTCGTCATGAATCATCATCTATCGATCACCGGTCACGTTTACGTACAGTACAAGCACTGAAGTGTTGCTCCCCCACTACTAATATGAATGTTACGACAACGAGAGATCCGATACGATCAGTATGCACAATGTACCCTCTCTAAACACCTATATATATAGCTGCGAAATGATTAGCGTTTACAACATTCATACCGCATAACACAAAACTTAAAGCACACTGCATCCATCCAGTAAATTAAGCAAGAATTATTAGCATCCGCGCGCATTTATTTCTTATCTTGGCCGGAATCGCACTATGGCTCGCCAAAACCACAATATCCTAATCTTCTTCCTTATGTTTGTCATATTCCTCCTCCTTACTCCAATTTCTCAAGTCAAAGGTGGCTTCATTGATCATATTGCTAATTTTCCAAAGGGCGGTGGTAAATTTGCTACCAAAATTGCTGCCACCGTTGGCAGAGGTGTAGCTAACACTGTGGGTGATGTTGATACAACGGGAGTCAATAATGACGGAAAGGCCGCCAAAGGCGGCTTCACTCATCATATTGCTAAATTACCATAGGGTGGTGGTAAATTTGCTACCATAATGGCGGCTAGTGTAGCTAAAACTGTCGGTGATGGTGTTGCCACGGGAGTCAATGTTGAGAAGGTTGCCAAAGGCGGCCTCTTTCATCGTATTGCTAAATCAGCACAGGGTGGTAAGTTAGGTGTTACCCAAATGGCTGCCGCCGTTGGAGGAGGTGTAGCTAAAGCTGTGGGTGATGGTGTTGCCACAGGAGCCAATGTTGAAAAGGTTGCCACCACCGGCGGGAATATATAGGACGACTAGCTCGTCTTGGACCAGCCAACATGAGGACTAGCTAGTCCAACCTAATTTGATCCATCTTATTTATTACCTCATCATGAGCTGAACTCGTACAATATATCATACGAGTACTATATAATATTACTATTGATCTTTCTAGCTTATTAATTGGGTTTATTTACTTTTCTCCCCATGCATGCATGAGAAAATACGGAATAATGTGCTTTTTCTATTTTGATTGATTAATTATTGTTTTAATTTTGTCATTCTATTGTTGTTGTGTAATTTGGGCGGTGATCCCATCGATCCTACATTTGGTGCATGAGGTAGCATTGTATATTTGTATGTAGCTTTATGATGTACGGCTACGATCCACAGCTAGCGGCCTAGCGCTCACATTGCACGGACGTTCATCGATATTTGATTTCTTTTTTTTCTTCTTTTGTGTGGGAACATGGATGTTTGATTTACTAGTTTCAAAAAACGTATTTTTCACCAAATACCCCTAAATTTTGAGATAATTCATAATATACCCATTAATGTTGAAAAATTACCAGGTACCCCTAAACTTTGCTTTTTTTTGCACGAGATACCCACTGTTGAAATGGAACATAAATGCCGTTAGTTTTTTTTGACGTGGCTCACTTGTATTGAGTAGGGGTTATGTTGAATGACTTACATACCCTTTATATGTAATATATGGGGGGGTCTTGGGGTGGTGTACGTTATTTGTGTCGGTTTTGTGTTGTTTGTGGTGGCCGGCTCATTAGACCAAATATGAGAAGAGAGAGTGGGAAATCTGGAGTTTGAGTGTTGGACCGAGGGTGCTTAGAGAGTTAGAGGTTAAAGAGTGAGAAAAATAGTGTAGGAATGGGCATTTATGTAAATTTACAATGTAAGTGAGTAACATTAGGTATCTCGTGCAAAAAAAAAAGCAAAGTTCAGGGGTAACAGGTGAATTTTCCAACATTAATAGGTATATTGTAAATTACCCCAAAGTTCAGGGGTACCTGATGAAAAATTCGTTCAAAAAAAAACATGCATCTCGTGTATTGTTATTTAAAATTTTATTATATCTACAATATTGGTGTGAATCATCACTAATATGAGTGTATGGGGTCTCCCCTTGAACTTATTAGTATTATATTGGCTAGTCTAAACCCAATATGAAATAGGCCCAACTAGCCTAACCCTAACCCACAAGAAAACTCACTTCACACACAACAGTACAACACCCTATAAATACAACAAAAACTTTTGTGTGAGACTGGTTGTAACAACTCTTACCCTTACCCAATAAAATAAAACAAAATAACCCCCCTTCTTCTCCTCCTCTCCTTACTCTCCTCCCTCAAACAGCAAAACTAGATCTCACTCACCTCTCTCTCTCCTCGAATTCCCCCCACCCGCGCGCATGGCGGCACCACCGACGGCCACTCGTCGTCGTAACACACCCAAACGAACCCGGCGAACGTGTCTGCCCCTCGCGGTGGCCTCGCCTTCCACTCTCTCTCCTCACCCGGATCTCTTTCTCTCTCCGCACCCTCGTGGAGGTGATAAAGACGGATGGATGGTAGTCCGACACTGGGGCTTTCAGACGGTGTTGGTGTTATTAAAATCGTCGATTTCATCGTTGGAAGTTTTAGATTTGACCATTATTTATCACGCTCATGCTCGAAATGAAGATGTACCCGATTCCATTCATATCCCATTGATATTTCAGAATTTAAGGTGTTTGAGTTTAAGTATAGTTGATGGATGGGAAGGTAAGCGGATATCTTGGAAACATGTTATTGATGCACCTAAACTCGAAACGTTAATATACCATGGCCCTTTCTGGGCACGTTTTAATTCTGTTAGGGGGTTATGTACCTTTTGTTTTGTTTTGTTTTGTTTTGTTTTGTTTTTGGGAGAGGTTGGAATTAAAAATGACCCATTTACAAATGAAAAATGACCCCTTAAAAAATAGAAAATGACCCCTTTACAACTGAAAAATGATCCCTTCACAACTGAAAAATGACCCATGTAAAACTGAAAAATGGCACATATATTTTGTCTGAAAAATGACCCCTTTACAACTGAAAAATGACCCATGTACAACTGAAAAATGACCCCTTTATAAGTGAAAAATGACCCTTGTAAAACTGAAAAATGGCAGACATATATTGTCTGAAAAAAGACCCATGTACAAGTGAAAAATGACCCTCTTTACAAGTGAAAAATGACTCCTGTAAAACTGAAAAATGACCCCCATACAACTGAAAAATGTATAACTAGTTAAAATTGAAGAAATGACCCCAATACAACTGAAAAATAACCCCCATACAACTGAAAAATGACCCCAATGTTAAAACTGAAAAATGACCCCATACACACTGAAAATGACCCTCATGTTAAAACTGAAAAATGACCCCCATAC
>ONZK01000357.1:43256-76408 GCA_900322385.1 Pharnaceum exiguum | reverse complement strand
CCCCATAATAAAAAAAAAAATTAAAAAAAAAATTTCAAAAAAAAAAAAACTCGTCTCACACTAACCTTAGTGTGAGACGGTCTCACACAAGTTTTTGTGTAAACACAATGGGGAGTTTATGAGGGGAGTTTATTAGGGGAGTTTATGAGGGGAGTTTATGAGAGTATGATTGGAGGGGTTGAGTTTATGGAAGTTTAAGGAGAGAAGAGTTTATGAGAGTTTATATTCATAAACTCAAACACGTGAACAAAAAAATAAAAACAATTACATAACTTGGTATAAAATAATGTATAAGTGGGGCCTTTTGTTGGGAGTTTATGAAGTTTATGATTGGGGTATTTGAGTTTATAAAGAGTAGGGTCCATCAAAATATGAGGTGGATAGGAGAGAGGGGGAGTTTATGAGTTTATTGTTGGAGGTGCTCTAAGGAGGCTACAAAAAAGGAAGTCTTCCACTCTCTCTCTAACTCCCCACTCTCTCTCTACTTTCCCTTCTCTCACCTCCTCTCTTCCATAATTATATACATGCATATTTCTGTACTTGGGCGTCGGAGGCTCCGTCCCGGGTACACCTCCCGGGCCCGAAGTTGGTTTTGTAGGTCAAAGACGGCCCTTGATACTGACTCAAGCAAAAAGGCGGCTTTCCTACCCAGAAGGCGGCTTTTTCTGCCCAGAAAGTGGCTTATCCCAGCCTAGAAGGCGGCTTTTCCCAGCACCGCCCGAGTACCCAGAAACAAATAGCATATTTATTTCCCAGTTCCGACATGTTGACTTATTTTTCCAGAAGAATACCTGTGTTGGATATTTCCCTCTAGAACGTAAGCAGTTCACAAATGAAATCAATTTTACTTAACTTTTTGATTGGAAAAAATAAGCTTAATGGTGAAAAAATTGAACTGTAACAGTAAAGATAAATAAAAAACAATTTGAATCTGTAATTTAGTAGTTAAGATAACAAGTAATTGAGACTATGATATTTAATTCTCCTCAAAAGTGATTTTCATTTTTTTCCTCATTCTCCTCCCGAACTTATTCCAAAATAAAATGGATCTAACTCTCCACAATGATCAAACGAAAAAACATCAAATTGAGTTTTACTTTGGATAATTTAATGAGTCCTTTAAAGTTTTTAAATTGCTTGGGTAATTGATCTCGATTGAGGTAGTCGAAGAATGAGGATGTAGAATGAGGAAGATAATGAACTAATCCAATTCTACAAAATGCTAAATTATGTTGCCATTAGGGCAACCTTATTGGTACAACTTATATAGAGATATTCACAATTTTCAATGTATAAAATAACATCTTACAACTCAATTTTTCTTTCTACATTATTGGTAAAACTCTAGTTTTAACTTCTCTCAAGTTGTGCATATATAAGAAAAACATATTTTTTTAATAAAATATATAATGGTGTCACCAATCACATAAGCTATTCATTTAATGTCATAATGATAAGAGTTGTAAGTAGAGACTCTATGAAAGTTGCACCAAGATTATTGGTACAACTAGCCATAAAATCCACCTTACAACTCTCTTAGAACTACCATTAAGGTTGCCCTATGGACTTTAGGAATACTACTTTGTTTTTCAAAAATGTGGATGACCTCGAAAAAAACTCCCCCCAAAAGACTGCATAGTGCAAAACTGCAAACCGTATCACCAGCAGGAACCACTTTGATAGTTTGATCCAAACCAATTGTGAGTTTCGTGACCATATATACCCCGATCTAAAACAAACCCAATGGGTCTGGATCAAGTCTTGGAGACCCATATGGCCCATTCAGTACCCTCCCAAAACAAGACGAAGTTTGACAGTCATACAGAATTAGAATTACAGATTACAGAAGTTAGACGCTTCTATACTACCTTACAAAAAAGGAGGTTACAACTTACAATCCGTAAGACAGCCACATAAAAAAAGTCTGGCAAGTCTGGCATTTCTAAAAGCAAGCTTTTCCAATAAGGATTGGGAATATGCAGATTCAATGATTCATTTCATGGCTTATTATTAATATCATCAACTCATTTTCTGAACAACAACAATAATCCTAAAATCCCACGAATAAGGACAAGGAGAGTTATCTTGGTCTCCAATCTCTCTCCACCTTTCCCTCCTTCCACGTGTCATACTCATACATCCCCCACAAAAACTAAATCCTCTCCGGTCCTATAATACAATACTTCTCGTCTCTACTGCCCACAGTGCAGAAAAAAAATATCAAAAGAAAGAGAGAGAGAAAGGAATAGAAAAGAATTACGATGGACCATGCAATGGAAGCGCAGAGGACGGACCTAATGACGATAACAAGGTACGTACTAAACGAGCAGTCAAAGCACCCTGAGTCACGTGGCGACTTCACCATCCTCCTCTCTCACATTGTTCTTGGTTGCAAGTTCGTTTGCTCCGCCGTCAACAAGGTAAGGTCACCACCTCTTTTCCTTTTCCTTTTCCTTTTCTTTCGTAACTTCCGTCCCAAATTACTTGTCACGCTAATAATTATCTTTACTATTAATATCCTTGTCTTAATTTTACAGTTGTATTTTGGGTTTGCCTGCCTGTTCATTGCTGTTGCTCTGTTTTGGGGTTTCTCTTTTTTGTTTTCCTTTTTAGTTAATTTTCCCCACACGTAAGTACGTAACGCATGTGGGTTGCCTTGTTTTTGTCTAACCCCCCATTTGCCGGCGGAAATTTTGGTAACTAGTTGTATTATTGTAATTAGTACTGCAAAATAATTGTCTTTATATATATTGGCAATTGGGATTAGCTTATAAGCAAGCGTGATTATGTAATCCCGGTGTAACAAAGACTCGCTGATTTGCCATTATAAAAAAGGGCTTGTTGAACCATAAATTGTACTGATTTTTTTTTTTTATGGCACTAAATTGTACTCAAGTTAACTAAATAGTTTTTTAAAATATGTGACGAGACTGAACTAAACTGAATTTTATTGAATTGAAACGGATAAAAATTATTTTTAAATAATAGGGCAGAAAATGTTTTTTTTGGTCTCCAGGAGAAAGGTTCACTGAATTTATGAAGTTACTGTCACTGTCAACTTTTTCTAATTTTTGACGGCTGATGAAATTTGGGGAAATGAGGTCAGCTACGTCAATTTTATCTGGGTTGGACTGCCATGTCAATGTTGTTAGCTAGGAAAGTGATAAGAAGATATATATGGGTTTACTACTTTACTCCACGTCGTTGTCATGTTTATTCAATTGATTAAACTAGAGAATAAAATTAGGAATTTGACTTTGGAAGAGGATATATATAATGTGGGATATGGATTTGTGTTACAGCCAGTTTTAGCTGTATTTTATTGATTAAATAGTGATAACACATGTGACATGTTCAAGGGTTAGGTCAAAGATATCTAATCCTCTTCTTAGCTAGCATTGAAGACCTGGCAATCGGGTTGAATGGTTCGGTTTTGGCTTTGTTCGGGTCAATCTCGCTTACTAATTTCAGGTCGGGTTCCGTTTCGGGTCCTTTTTTTAAAAAAAAAACATGTGGCTTTTAAAATGTATTTTGAATTTAATTACTTTGCTTGAACATTTTCGGGTCGGGTTCAGATCCGTTTGGGCTGAACCGGGGTCTTGGGTTGACTTTAAGTTGTAACTTTCGGGTCTATTTCGCATTTCGTCCAAGTCAGTTTGCCACATTTTCTTAGGGTCTTAACTGATTTGAAAATCTTTGTAAGACATACTGAAATCTATTGAACTTATAGCTGGAGTGATATAAGTCCCGAAGAGCAGTGTCAGTGAAGTACCCGGGTAATCTTGATTATTGCAGTTGGAGAATTTGCTGACAAAGAATGAAATACAGCACCTTTGATAACCTTTTGACTATGACAATGCTCGCAGTTGTAGTACTGTGTTTCTTTATCTGCAGTAAATAAATGGATTAGTTGAAGCTATTGAGTGATCAAACAGTGGTTAATTTGTTGAGTGATATATGATTTTGGCAGGCTGGACTTGCCAAGCTGATTGGGCTTGCTGGGGAGACTAATGTTCAGGTATTGACCATCATGACAGTTAGTTTTCTGTGATGGGTTAATATGGATAGATAGAGGTTACAGACTTGTACTGATATATTTTGCAATTCCTCTGTTAATGCTCTTTACTTGTTCGATTTCCTGTGAAGGGTGAGGAACAAAAGAAGCTAGATGTCCTCTCTAATGATGTCTTTGTCAAGGCACTCGTAAGCAGTGGTCGAACTGTAAGTTAACTGGCATTGTTTGTGAAAGGGTTTCTGATAACGCTTTTCAGGTATTGCTGCTAAAGTTATTTCATGTCTGCAGTGCATTCTTGTGTCAGAAGAGGATGAAGAGGCCACATTTGTTGAGCCATCTCTGCGTGGAAAGTATGTATAGCCACCATTTTGCACTTTCATCAATGAGCCCTTCTCTGATCTTTAGTACTTCGTTATGCGGCGAAATGTGACAGTGTTGTCTTGAAGGTCGGTTTGATATTTACATCAGTAGTTTGTTATCTGTATTCAGGTACATTGTGGCTTTTGACCCTCTGGATGGATCATCTAACATAGACTGTGGTGTTTCTATTGGAACTGTAAGACATGATCATCACTCGTGTTGTTATTTTTCCTTTTGTAAGTCTGATCCTTTTTTGCTCCAAACTATATCTTTGACTGCTTACGTACATATGTTGGCATAGATTTTTGGGATATACATGGTCAAAGATTACAACAACCCAACTATCGACGATGTCCTGAAATCTGGAAGGAGTATGTTGGCAGCTGGTTATTGCATGTATGGGAGTTCCTGCACGGTACTTGCGAATTTCTAACTCTGTGTTCACTAGTGTCATTCCTCCTATGGCCCTTCTTCAGATTCAGTTAGAGTAATTTCATATTCCAACTTTCGTGTTGTGCAGCTTGTCTTGAGCACTGGAAATGGAGTCAACGGTTTCACACTCGATCCATCTCTTGGTGAATTTATTCTCACTCATCCAGACATCAAGGTGTGCTTTCTGGTTTACAAATTACAAGTGTCCGATCATTATGAACAGAGAACTAGAATCTTGCTCTTCAATTTTCATGGAAAATACTATGGCCCTTAATGTCTGTAGTTATTGGCATATTGGCTAGTTATGCTTTTTTGGTTGATCACCTCATTCTGAAATGACAGTCATTTGCCTTGTTGCTGCATATCCATATGTTTAGTAAACACCCTGTGTGGTTTCTAATCCTTTGAAAAAAAATCAGATACCAAAGAAAGGGAAGATCTATTCAGTGAATGAAGGCAATGCTAGGAATTGGGATGCCCCAACAGCAAAGTAAGCATGCATTGTAATTTGTATTCCCTGTCTTTCCTGTGGACTCTTTTGTTGGAGGTTAATTGTTATTGGCATCCTTAATTTCAGGTATGTGGAGAAGTGCAAGTTTCCCACAGATGGTTCATCACCAAAGTCGCTCAGATACATTGGAAGGTTAGCTTGAAGCGTACTATACAACAATGTCCCATTGCACTTTGGAGTTGTGTTATGAACCTTTTTGCGTAGTAGTTTTCCATGAATTGTGTTTGTGATGTCATATGTCCAATTATGGTTTGTGCTTTTCCTTTCATGTTTTGTAACTAATTCTGCCAGTGACATCCAGTAGACTGTATCACCTTAGAATTTGAGAAGCTCTCAGAAGGTGATGGTTGATACTGGATATTTCTTCAGAAGGGCGAGATAGAATTTAGAGATGCCTCCTAGAGTGATTAAGATTATTCTTTACTTTCTTTACTCATTGTTACCAACCTTGTCTTGCATTTCATAGATTAGATTCCCTTGTTCTGCTTTATTGGCAACCATGAACTGAGTAGCGTATTACACTGATGGATCTGGAGTTGTGACGAGAAAGGTCGTATTATAGTAAAGCTCGCTGGCTCAGTGTGAAAAACATAAGGTGTCTGATGTTTCATGGTTTTGACCATGGTAAATGACTAAAAAAGATGCATGTATGTAGTCACTACACTGCACAATCCATGACTGTCTCTGGCTTCTCTGATTGGCATTGTCATTTATGCCCTGCACTAATGGTGTATCAGTAGATATGGCATTGTTATATTTGCCCTGCACTAATGGTGTATTTATTAGTCGACTTATTAAACAGCATTGAGGCTTTTTACCTGTGGATTTCTTTGTTAAAACTTCCTACTTCTAAGCTCCTGTTTACACTCTGCAGCATGGTTGCTGATGTTCATCGGACACTACTTTATGGTGGCATCTTTATGTACCCCGGTGACAAGAAAAGCCCTAATGGGAAATTGCGGTAAGTCAAATAGTCAATACACATGGAGATGTTTTTTTTTTATTTTGTTGCAGTTTATTTACTTGTCCTCCTCCATTTCTATGACCCAGTGTTCTCTACGAAGTCTTTCCAATGTCATTTTTGATGGAACAAGCAGGCGGGCAGGCTTTTACTGGCAAAGAAGCGGTATTGTATTCACTCGATCATTTTCACTTGTTAAGCATCCAAGCATGTCTCTCTGTGCATTGAGAATTTGAGATCCCCCTCTTCTTGAATATGCCTTTTTGTATCTCTTATATAATGGAATTCCAAAGTTACAGCTCGCAATAACAATTGGCAATGCCTACGGCTCAGCCTTACGTCTTTATTATCATTCAGCTGGGATGTTTCCTGTGCAACATATGAAATCATTTTGTGCACTTCTAAGTTTTTCTCTGCGAGAGCATGTCTCTTTCAGTGAGCAACCAGCTTGTTAATTAATTCTATCTTAATTTCAATTCAACTTTGTGGCAGGCACTTGACTTGGTCCCAAAGAAGATACATGAACGTTCACCGGTGTTCCTTGGAAGTTACGACGATGTTGAGGAAATCAAAGCCATGTATGCTGCAGAAGAGAAAAGTGCTTAGCTTGAAATTCAGCCTACTCATGATTTATGATGTAGAATTGTTACTTTAACTTCATCTCCCTCCTCATTCCTTTGTTAATTCTACTCAACTTGTCTATATTTATCTATCTATACAAACAGTAAATGCGCAAAAGATACACACGTCTGCCGTAGCAGAGCCATTGTCAAAGAAGGTATATATTGTTCCGCAGCAAGTTTCATAGTTATTGCACTACCTGTTGGCATTTTGCAGTAGTTTTTCAGCTAATTATCAATGTCAATACTACGTATCATACTATCATATAAGCTATTAAATTTTAGAACACCCTTCTTGTTTTGATACGCAAATTAGAACAAACTGATGAGTTAGGCTAGGCTGGTCTCCATGACACCACCATTCCGCGGACGAATTAAACCAGTTTATATTTATGTCCACCACCTCCTTAGTCTCAATATAAGACGTAACATTAGCTTTGTTCCAATGTCGTTCCCCCGACTCCCAACTATAGTTCGATGCAGCAATTAATTACAGACTAAATATGTTTCCATCACGCCATTGATTTCTGACTTGCTTTTTGGCAGGCTAAATCACAGCTTTAAAAACAAATTCCCACCAGACTAAGGTTCAAATCTTTATTGATAGAGCGCTTCCTTCTAAAGAGGATCAAATACTGGAGAAGTCGAGAGTATAGTGTTAATTTAATTCAATTCATAAAATGTCTATCACAATTAAAAGGACACGTCCTTAATATTTGTTAATGTTTGTAAATGTTACTCAGTACTAACAATCCACATACATGTCATTAGAAAATTCATAAGGAAATTCTGACACTATCACCAAAAACAAAAAATAATAATCTTTTTACCCATAAAGTTCAACTGTTTACATCTGTCAGTTATATCCATCTCCCGCCTTTTCCCTGCTACTACTACTTATATCTGAACCACTCAAATTGTTGTTTTTTTTTTTCTTCCAAAATTCACATTCTTCTCCAACTTTCTAGACTAGAAAGCATTCCAATCCCAACAAACTCACTTGAAAACCAAACCATCTCTCTGTTTTCCTCTCCTTTCTCTGCAATGTCACAAGCCTACTCCATTCTCTCACTTGCTGACCAGCACCCCCCATTTCCCACAAATGGCAAGCACCCTTTTCATCTCTTCACCACCTTTGTCACACAACACAACCCCAAAGTTCAAATCTTTAACACATAAACACTACCCATTTTCCCTCCCCTGTTCAAAACCAACAAAACCCACCAAGCTCAAATGCTCCCTGAACAATGAGAGAGGAAGGGATACTGATACATCTTCTGTAGCTACAGTTAATGAGAGAGAGCCACAAAAGGAAGATACCCAAATGAGAAATGAGGGAGAAGAACAGCAAGAATTGGATTGGAAAAGCGATGATGAGTTTAAGAAGTTTATGGGAAATCCTTCCATTGAAGCTGCTATTAAGCTGGAAAAGAAAAGAACTGATAGGAAGTTGAAAGAGCTTGATGCTGAGAGTAGTAGTGGGAATCCTATTGTGGATTATTTTAATAAAGTTGCTAGGGAGAGTTTGATTAGAGAAAAAGATTTGTTGGAGCAATTTGAAGATGCTTTTAAGGCCCTTGATCTTAACAAGGTTTGATCATTATATATACTCCAACTTATTTGTGTTTTCCTTTTTGTGTTAGGAACTCCGAAAACAGAAACCGGGGAAAAATTGGGATAAGGCTCCGTACATCAGACTCCCTCAATATCTCATCTGAGATGGGATTAGACTGGGATTGTTGTTGTTATTATTTTTGTGTTAGGAACATTTTTTATGTTAGGATGACCCAAATTTATTGTCACACTTTGGGAGTGAAGGATTATCAATCTCTCCGTTCTAAATTAGTTGTCGAGTTAGTAGCTCAGTAAGTAGTGTGACATCTAATTTAGAGAGGGGTAGTTTTTTGTGTGTGTGACTAGAGTAAAAGTTTGTGTTTTGATCTTTGACTCTTTGAGTATGCTACGGAGTACTTTGTAAAGTTGTTATAGGATGGTCACTCACTGCTAATGGATTTGATTTGAGTTAATTATGTATTTTGTGATTTTTGCAGTTGAAGAGTTGCTTTGGGTTTGATACATTCTTCGCGACCGACGTAAGGAGATTTGGAGATGGAGGCATATTCGTAGGGAATTTGAGGAGACCCATTAAAGAAGTGATGCCCAAGTTGGAGAAGAAGTTAGCTGAAGCAGCAGGAAGGGAAGTTGTGTTGTGGTTTATGGAAGAGAAGACGGATGACATTACAAAGCAGGTATCTTAATATGACATTGCTGTCAACACCGTATGTTATGTAACTTGTGTGCATCATTGTTTAGGCTGTATAGCTTTGTCCCACATCGGTATTGTTGAGACTTTTGTTTGCCTTTAAATTGCTGGGCATCAGTGTATGGTTTGTCCCTTCGGGGACATCCGATAAAATTGGAACGATACAGAGAAGATTAGCATGGCCCCTGCGCAAGGATGACACGCATAAATCGAGAAATGGTCCAAATTTTTTTGTGACTTTTTTGCCCTTTGCTTCTCTTTGTCATTGACCGTTTTGCCCTTGCTTTGAATTTGCTGCTTACTGCCTTCCTTTCTTACTTAGTTGGCAGCCTTGTTCCGTTTAAGTTTAAACCTCTCGATTAGTCGGTTTTAACATTAACTAATTAGGGGGCACATAATAAGGTTGCAGAAGTAACAGTTTCAACTTCATGATCCATGATCTTTTCCAATTTCCCTATTGGCATGTAAGAGTGTAAGACTAATAACTGATATGTTAACTATGAAAAATAAACATGCTTCCTGGACATGTCACAGTGTGGCAGACCCTAGGGCGGAATAAAACGTTACATAGTACAACTAGTGAAAAAGATTTGAAAACAAGAGTTCTGATTTCTATGTTCCCAGTCATCTTGTTGAATTATCATTAAATAAATTTTTATTTCATCTAGCTAAAATTTATGTTTTGGAGTTTGTAGGTCTGTCTGGTTCAACCGAAGGCAGAAGTTGATCTGCAATTTGAAACTTCTAAATTGAGTACCCCGTGGGGATATATCAGTGCCATAGCCTTGGGTGTTACAACCCTTGGAACGATAGCTTTGACTAGTGGCTTCTTTGTCAAGCCTGATGCAACTTTTGATGATTACGTTGCTAATGTGGTGCCTCTATTTGGCGGATTCTTGACCATACTTGGCGTTTCTGAGGTATGCAGGCGTAAGCTATCTGTTGTTGCACTGTGGTTCATATCAGGGTATTGACATACTAAGGCTGCTTTTTTTTAAAGTTGTTATAACTTTGTACCTTCTCTTTGAGGGTTATTCTTTTTCATATCCTTGTCAATGATGATGTAATGAGGTGCGGAGCTATCCAATTTTCTGAAAGAGCAGTGGATGCATATGGGTGGATGTGTTTAGAAGAACCAGATTCCATCCTCATTGGCCTTACTTTGTAAAACTCATTTAACATGAAGTTGTAGTAGGCTTCAGTATAGGCTTATCATATGCGTTGGTATTCTTGATGAGCACTGAGTTACGGAGAACTGCAGAACGACAATGCTTTACTAAGCCTTTATAACTAGAGTACAGTAATCACTAATAAGTACATTGATCAAAGTGGTGTGTGCGCATATTTCATCGTAAAAAATCTCACGCATAATGTGACTGACACTGAGATTTAAAGGCTTACGAATATATGAATTGTCCTGCTTTGTGCAATGCCGCTTAGTCTCTTACCATGGGATACAATTTGATATATACAGTTTGCCACAAGGTGGACTGCTAGCCGTTATGGTGTCAAGCTCAGCCCATCGTTTCTAGTTCCATCAAACTGGACGGGGTGCTTGGGAGTGATGAATAACTATGAGTCTCTTCTCCCTAATAAGAAGGCTCTCTTTGACATCCCAGTGGCTCGTACAGCCAGTGCATACTTGGCTTCACTAGCACTTGCAGTTGCTGCCTTTATATCAGATGGTAGCTTTAATGGAGGTGACAATGCATTGTAAGTCTCCTTCAACCTCTTTTGAAATCCTTTTTCTGTCATCTTTTCTTTTGCTGATCAGGATTACACTTATCTTCATTAAAAGAAAATTCAAAAAGAACAAACAATTTTTGTAGTTTTCAGATGCTGCCAAATTGCATTTATTACCAGCTGTAGAGATGGTCTGATTGTCACCAATGTCTTCTGTGGTTGCAGGTTTATAAGGCCTCAATTTTTTGAGAATAATCCATTGTTCTCTTTCATTCAGTACGTAATTGGACCTTATGCGGATGACCTTGGGAATGTCCTGCCTTATGCGGTGGAAGGAGTTGGCGTACCAGTTGATCCCCTTGCGTTTGCAGGGTTATTAGGTTAGTCTCCTGGCTTTCAATGAGCTCATGTGTTATTCAGTGAATTCTGAATTATGTCAAGAACTTTGCATCCATCTTTTGTTAAAAAAACAAAACAAAACCAGAGAGGGCTTTGCTAGCGTACGAGCTCCAGAAGTATCAGTCTGTTCAACTACTGAATCTAGCCTGTTTTTTGCAATTTATCTTTCCTTGCAAACAACAACAACAACCGAGGGTAAATCCCCATTCAAGGAAATTTATCTTTCCTTGAATATTATTGAAATATAGCCGCTGCTGCACTGTACAAAATATGTTCTGACTTCTGATGTGCTGTGCAAAGTATGTCTGATTCTGCCTTTTGTTCCCTTAGGGATGGTGGTGACTTCATTAAACCTGCTGCCTTGTGGAAGACTTGAAGGAGGTCGAATTGCACAGGCTATGTTCGGAAGAAGCACAGCTGCATTACTCTCTTTCGCCACATCTCTACTACTTGGTATAGGTGGTCTAAGCGGGAGTGTCCTCTGCCTAGCTTGGGGTTTGTTTGCTACCTTCTTCCGAGGCGGAGAAGAAATTCCAGCTAAGGATGAAATAACCCCACTTGGAGATGACAGATACGCCTGGGGTGTTGTCCTCTTCCTTATATGCTTCCTTACACTCTTTCCTAATGGAGGAGGCACATTCTCTAGCTCTTTCTTCAGCGCACCATACTTTAGAGGCTAGTTGTAGACTTGGTATAGTAGTCTTTGCAAGTGTATCTGGCTTGGTTCAGTGGTTGTATACTTGTGTGTTCTTTCGAGTATATAGATGATAATCCGAAATTATGTAAAAGAATGCATTTGTAAAGATTCAGTGATTAACTGATTACCAGAGTTTCAACAAGGTTTTGATGCACTTAAATATCATTACAGCAAAAAATCAAATACACATGATTGATCTTCACATGGCAAACTTGAAGTCTATATCTATATGAAGTCTATGGCAAACATGAAGTCTATGTTTCTTTAGTAACTCAAGTGTGTCTTACGCCTGTGTGTTATCATATTGGGCACTTCTACCTCCACAAGTTTGGTAATGGTTGTAAAGCACTTACCTTACCCTTACCTTCATCATGGATAGCTCATCACTAATGCTTACCTTGATCCCATAAATATATAACTTTATCAACACAAAAGGTATTTAACTAACTAAATTAGTGCATCTCTTGGGTGCAAACAACTAGACTCAAACAACTAATACCAAAGAGATAGTTAACTGTTAACGGTTCACCAGTAGTAAGCTATGATACGATAATTTATTATAGGTTCAGGTGTACTCAGCCTTCCCTCTAATAAAATAAAATAAAATGTTTATTTAAATCAAACAACATTTATATACAATGTTTAGGTGTACTCATCCTTCTCTCACCAATAGTAGGCTACAATATTTTTTTTGAAGGCTTTGATAGAGGATATATAATGTGGGAATGTGGGATATGGGTTTTTATGTTTAAATTTCCAATTAGACCCAAATAAAAATGTTGAATAACTAGCTGGTTCTATGATAATGAAAATTTTATCCCATATGCTCGTATAAAAGTGCCAGCAACATTTCTCTTGTATCTTTTTTTTTTGAAGGGAGCATTTCTCTTATATCTAATGGTTAGCCTATTAGTAACAAATTATGAACTACCTTAAAAAAAGTTATGGACATCCTATTAGATTACACTTTCACTTTATATCTTACATTGACTTATCTGCTTTAAACATTGGAGGGGCTCTCCCGGGTTTATCCCATTTCGGTTGATTAAATCTCGATTGACTTCTAAATCTAGATTAAAAACAAAAAAACAAATATGTTCTAACATCATTGTCACTTGAAAATTTTTTATACAACCCCCGTCTCATTTTGTTCTTATGGTTTTATTTTGGCACACAAATTAAGAAAGCACACAATTTACACATTTATCTTTCGGTTTTAACTTTTAACAATAATTTACTTCAACACCAAAGCTCACTCATCCTCTTTCTGCTATTACAGTGGGAATACTAGGAAGTTAAATGGTCATTTTCATCTATAAAATTTGCCAAAAATGGAAACCATAAGAACAAATAGACACATCATAAAAAGGAATACCATAAGGATAAATTGAGACGGAGGTTGTATTATATTTTCAACTCTTAACCATATTCAGCTAAGCTCAAGTGCTCAACTGTCGCTTATCCATCTCCCGCCGTTTGCATTCTGCTCTATCTATCTAAACCACTCAAATTAACTTCTACAATTTGTCCCAGAATTCAATTTCCACAGTGATTCTTCTCCAACTTTTCTAGACTTGAAAAAACATTACAATCCCATCATCAGTCATCAACAAAACTCAAATCCTTTGCAATGTCAGAGCTCACAAGCCTACTCCATTCTCTCACCTACTGACCTGCACCCTCCATTTCCCTTCAATGGCAAGCAGCACCCTTTTCATCTCTTCACCACCTTTGTCACACAACACAACCCCAAAGTTCAAATCTTTAAAACTTACCCACCACCCATTTTCCCTCCATTGTTCAAAACCACCGAAACCCACCAAGCTGCAGCTCAAATGCTCCCTGAACAATGAGAGAGAAAGGGATACTGATACATCTTCTGTAGCTAAAGTCAACGAGGAAGATACCCAAATGAGAAATGATGAAGAACAGCAAGAATTGGATTCGCTAGCTGTTGCTGAAGAGGAGTATAGGAGAAAACCTTCGATTGATGCTCTTATTAGGCTGGAAAAGAAAACAGCTGAAAGGAAGTTGAAGCAGCTTGATAATGAGAGTAGCAGTGGGAACTTTATTGTGGATTTTTTTAGTAAAGTTGCTAGGGAGAGATTGATTAGAGAAAAACTTGAGTTGGAGCGACTTGAAGATACTTTAACAGACATTGATCTTAGAAAGGTTTGATCATTATGTTTCTAACTTTATTTATGTTTTCTTTTTTTTGTTAGGAACATTGGTTACTAGATTAGATTGACCCAAATTTATTGTCTCAATTGGGGACTGAACGAGTATTAATCTCTCCGTCCTGAATTAGTTGTCCAGTTAGTTAGTTTGAAGAGGGGTAGTTTTTTTTTTATTTATTAATCTCTCCGTCCTGAATTAGTTGTCGAGTCAGTTAGTTTGAGGAGGCGTTACCTTTTTTTTTTTAAGAGTATAAGTTTGTGCATTGAGTGTGATTTTGCTATTAAGTGAAGTTGTTATAGGATGGTCAATGCTAATGGATTTTAGTTAACTTTTGTGATTTATGCAGTTGAAGAGTTGCTTTGGATTTGATACATTCTTCCCGATCAGCGTAGAGAGATTTGGAAGTGGAGGGATATTCGAAGGGAATTTGAGGAAACCCATTGAAGAAGTGATGCCTAAGTTAGAGAAGAAGATAGCTGAAGCAACAGGAAGGGAAGTTGTGTTGCATTTTGCGGAGTGGAATGCACAGCAGGTACCTTAATATTGCTGTCAACTTGCATAGCGTTAACTATACTTGTCCAACATCGCTAGTGCTGCGGCTTTTGTATGCCTTTATGTTTTTGTGCGTCAATGTATGGCTTGTCCCTTCGGGCACATCCGATAAAATTGGAACGATACAGAGAAGATTAGCATGGCCCCTGCACAAGGATGACACGCATAAATCGACGTTTTGGCCCATGTTTCCCTTCATCTTGTTGAATAATCATAACATAAGTATATTTGTATTTCATCTAGCTGAAACTTATGCTTTGGAGTTTGTAGGCCTGTCTGGTTCAACTGAAGGCAGAAGTTGATCTGGGATTTGAATCTTCTAAAAGGAGTACCCCATGGGGATATATCAGTGCCATCGTCTTGGGTGTTATAACGTTTGGAACAATAGCTTTGACTAGTGGCTTCTTTGTCAAGCCTGATGCAACATTTAATGATTACGTTGCTAATGTGGTGCCTCTATTTTGCGGATTCTTGACCATACTTGGCGTTTCTGAGGTAAGCAGGGGTAAGCTATTTGTTGTTGCACTGTGGTTCATATCAGGGTATTGACATACTCAGCTTGCTGGGTTTTTCTTAAAAATTAAGTTTCTATAACTTTGTACCTTCTCTTTGTGGGCTATTCTTTTTCATATCCTTGTCAATGATGATGGATGTGCTTAGAAGAACCAAATTCCATCCTCATTGGCCTTGTTTGTAAAACTGCATTAATATTAAGTTGTAGTGGGCTTCAGTATAGGCTTATCATTTGCCTTGGTATTCTTGATGAGCACTGAGTTATGTAGAACTTCAGAAGACACATTATATGGACCGTCAATGCTTTGCTTTCCTTAGTGGGAGTACACTAATCAGTACCTTGATCAAAGTGGCATGTGTGCATATTTTATCATGAAAAATCTCACTCATAATGTCTGATACTTAGATTTAAAGGCTTAAAAAAATATGAATTGTCCTGTTTTGTGCCTCCAATAATTAGGTCGTACACCGGGTGTTTTTTTTAAAGCATTACAACATATACCATTAGTCACATTTTTAATGTCATTAGTCAATCTCTTTATTATTAGTTTGCTGGTTTTGTGTAGTGTAGCCCAGTCTTTGACCAGGGAATACAATTTGATATCTACAGATTGCCACAAGGTGGACTGCTAGCCGTTATGGTGTCAAGCTCAGCCCATCGTTTCTAGTTCCATCAAACTGGACGGGGTGCTTGGGAGTAATGAATAACTATGAGTCTCTTCTTCCCAATAAGAAGGCTCTCTTTGATATCGCAGTGGCTCGTACAGCCAGTGCATACTTGGCATCTCTAGCACTTGCAGTTGTTGCCTATATATCAGATGGTAGCTTTAATGGAGGTGACAATGCATTGTAAGTCTCCTTCAGCCTTTTTGTAAATCCTTTTTCCTTCATCTCTTCTTTTGCTGATCAGGATTACAACCATCTCATTATAAGAAGAAATTTAAAAACAGCAAACAATTTTTGTAGATTTCAGATGTTGCCAAATTGCATTTACCAGCTGTTTGACAACTTGACCCACCATCGTCTTCTGCGCTTACAGGTTTGTGAGGCCTCAATTTTTTGAGAATAATCCCGTATTCTCTTTCATTCAGTACGTAATTGGACCTTATGCAGATGACCTTGGGAATGTCCTTCCTTATGCGGTGGAAGGACTTGGTGTACCAGTTGATCCCCTAGCTTTTGCTGGGTTATTAGGTTAGTCTCCTGGCTTTCAATGAGCTCATGTGTGATTCAGTGAATTCTGAATTATGTCAAGAACTTTGCGTGCATCTTTTATTTACAAAAAAAAAAAGAAAAAACAGAGAGGGCTTTGCTAGCGTATGAGCTCCAGAAGTATCAGTTTATGTTCAACTACTTAATCTAGTCTGTTTTGTGCAAATTTATCTTTCCTTGCAAAAGCATTGAAAAATTATCCCAATGTGGTGCTGGACAAACTATGTTCAGACTTCTGATGTGCTGTGGAAAGTATGTCTGATTCTGCCTTTTGTTCCCATAGGGATGGTGGTGACTTCATTAAACCTGCTTCCTTGTGGGAGACTTGAAGGAGGTCGAATTGCACAGGCTATGTTCGGAAGAAGCAAAGCTGAATTATTCTCTTACGCCACATATCTACTACTTGGTATTGGTGGTCTAAGCGGGAGTGTCCTCTGCCTAGCTTGGGGTTTGTTTGCTACCTTCTTCCGACGCGGAGATGAAAGGCCAGCTAAGGATGAGATAACCCCACTTGGAGATGACAGATACGCCTGGGGTGCTGTCCTCTTCCTAATATGCTTCCTTACATTCTTTCCTAATGGAGGAGGCACATTCTCTAGCTCTTTCTTCAGCGCACGGTACTTTAGAGGCTAGTTGTAGACTTGGTAGTGTAGTCTTTGCAAGTGTCTATGGTTTAGGTCTGTGGTTGTGTACTTGGTGTGTTCTTTCGAGTATATAGATGATAATCCGAAATTCTGTAAAAGAATGCATTATTTGTAAAGATAGAGTGATTACCAGAGTTCCAACATGGTTTTGATGCACTAAAATGACATTACAGCAAAAAATCAAATACACATGATTGATCATCACATGGCAAACATGAAGTCTATATCTCTATCAAGTCTATGGCAAACATAGTAGCTTAAGTGTGTCTAACGACGCCTTTGTGTTATCATATTGGGCACTTCTACCTCCACAAGTTTGGTAGTGGTTGTAGAGCTTACCTTACCCTTACCTTCATCATGGATAGCTCATCACTAATGCCTACCTTGATCACATAAATTTATAATTTTTATCAACACAAAAGGTATTTAACTAATTAAACTTGTGTATCTCTTGGGTGCAAAAAACTAGACTCAAACAACTAATACCAAAAACTAATAAGAGATAGTTAACTGATAACGGTTCACCAGTAGTAGGCTACGACGGTATTTGCCTATAGATTCAGATTCAGGTGTACTCAGCCTTCCCTCTAAAACAATAAAAGTTTCATTTAAACCAAACAACGTTAATATACAATGTTTGAGGTGTTTTTAGCCTTAGCTTCCCTCACCAATAGTTGTTAATATTTGTGTTTAGTGAACCAAGTGATGTTCACAACACAAGAGAGGTTCCAACCAAAAAATCAATTGGTGATAGGTGGAGTGGCCCTCTAGGTTATAAACATCTTAAGACATTGTCAATTTATCAATGTGGGAGAAAGTTCCTTTATATATCTCAACAGTAGTAGGCTACAATATTTTATGGTGGCATCTAGACCCGGTAGAAATTTACCCGACTCGAAAAACCGACCCGAAAAAACTGGGTCATGAACACGAAAAATTCGACCGAACCCGAAAAAACCGGGAAAATTTGGGTTGAACCCGAAACCGACCGAAACGACCCGTATGTCCAATAAAAAATTCTAAAATGTACATTTTACATTTCCATTTATTAGAATATAATAAAATAATAATATTTTAAAAGAAAGTATTGAAAAAAATTTAAATATTAATAAAATTTTGATAAAATAATATATTTTCGAACAAAAGAAAATGTGCAAACTCGTTGGGTCAAACCCGACCCGAAAATCACTAACCGAAAATGACCGATTCCGAAAAAAAAAAACCCGAAATGACTGAATCCGAAACCCGATCGACCGACCCGATTGCCGTGGCATCTGTATGTACCCCGGTGACGAGAAAAGCATTGGGAAATTGCGGTAAGTCAATACACATGGAGTTGTGTTTTTTATTTTATTTTTATTGCAGTTTATTTATGGTTATTTATTTACTTGTCATCCTCCGTTTCTACCAGTGTTCTCTCTCCGAGGTCTTTCCAATGTCATTTTTGATGGAACAAGCAGGCGGGCAAGCTTTTACTGGCAAACAAGCGTTATTTAATCAATCACTTGAACAATTTCACATTTTCATCATCCAAGAAAGTTTTTTACTCTCATTCAGCTAGGGTCTAGGGATGTCCTGTGCAACATATGAAATTATCTAATGCACTTCTAAGTTTTTCACTGAGAGATCACGTCTCTTTCAGTAAGCAACCAGCTTGTTAATTCTATCTTACTTTCAACTCTGTGGCAGGCACTTGATTTGGTCCCAAAGAAGATGCATGAACGTTCTCCAGTGTTCCTTGGAAGTTATGACGATGTTGAGGATATCAAAGTGCGTAGCTTCAGATTCTTCATCAAACAGTCTGCTCATTAAGTAGAATTGTTTCTTTAAATTCATCTCCCTCCTCATTCCCTGGTTAATTCTACTCAACTTGTCCATATATATACACGGTAAATGCGCAAAACTGCAAAAGTTGTACTCGTATATTGCTGATCTGCAGCAAGTTTCTTATATATCAAACACCACATTTTCCTATAGCTTTTGAGCTCGACCCAAGTATCAATCTCTAAAGCTTAATTTCTTATACAAGTCATTAACTTTCAGAAAATCAACTACCATATCAAGGGCATCTGATATACATCAGCGGTGCAACTATCATTATGCATCATGCAGCTCCGAACATTAGTCAGTACAAGTTTACTTACCCAATAACAAAATGTATGCCACGTTTAAAGAAAAAAATCAATACCATCCGCCACCATGACTATTAAAACAGTGGTCTCCCGGTTTAGTTCATGACAAAATGTTGTATTTTTTCTTCATTTTCTAATTTGAGTCTATCACATCTATTACTAAACCCCAAAAGTCTTGATCAATTAAACTAGGTTTTGCCTTGGTTCATCTCAACTGGTCTCGTTATGCTTTAATAGAACTTTGTATTATACTCCTATATAATTTTTTTGACTGAAATTGAGATTAACTAAAATTATTCTATTCTAATTCAATTCAACTCAAAAAGTCTCCATCCAACAAATTCCAGTTGATAAGGTCACATACTCATGTACAGTGAATAATTAGTTTATTAATTTTTAACCGGTGACAAATGTTTAAATTTGCAATAGACCCAAATAGAAACTCTAGATGTTTACCATCTTAACTTTTAAATTCTACTATCACTTTGTAGAATTTGTGCTAACCTTGATTATTTTTTTTCAGTCATACAATACAAAATGCAGGCTTGCACTGTGGACCACTTATCTTTTTTTTCTTTCATTTTTCTTTAAAAAAAAAAAACAATACCCGGCCCTCTTTCCCATCCCTTCTCAGGCCGATACCTTGGGCGGACTCCCCTCTCCCCCATCCCCTCTCGGGCCGACTCTCAACTGCCCTTCCAATGTACTCCATATCCTCCCCTCCTCTCTACCGCCCTAACCTCCTATCTGTCACTACATGTTTTCCAATTCGTACTAAAGTTTGGTATCACAAATAAAGATTGTCGTGACGGATAATGAGGTCTGTCATCACTTGATAAAACGAGTGATTCACAACTGCATTATATGTGATATGTCTGGAAAAAAAATCAAGGTTATCATATTCACCGATCAACGTCACTCAAAAACAAATAAATTAATACTCGAGTATTTTTTTCTCTCCTTAACTGTATATATTTCAGCTAGCTAAGCTCAACCGTCACATATCCATCTCCCGCCGTTTGCAATCTGCTCTATCTGAATTCTGAACCACTCAAATTAATTTCTATAATTTGTCCCAAAATTCAATTTCCACATTCATCTCAAGACATCAACAATGAAAAAATTTGTCACATATATATCACACTGATTTTTCTCCAACTTTTCTAGACTTGAAAAAACATTCAAAATCTCATCATCAGTCATCAAACTCACTTCAAAACCAAAACCTCTCCTTAATTTCTCTACAATGTCACAAGCCTACTCCATTCTCTCACCTCCTGACCTGCACCTCCCATTTCCCTTCAATAATAATGTCTCTTCACCAAAGTTCAAATCTTTAAAACTTACCCACCACCCATTTTCCCTCCTTAGCTCAAAACAAGCAAAACCCACCAAGCTGCTGCTCAAATGCTCCCTGAACAATGAGAGAGAAAGGGATACTGATACACCCTCTGTAGCTACAGTGCATGACAAAGAGCCACAAAAGGAAGATACAGATACCCAAATGAGAAATGATGAAGAACAGCAAGAATTGGATTCGCTAGTTGATGCTGGAGAGGAGTATAGGAGAAATCCTTCCATTGAAAATGGTATTACGTTGGCAAAGAAAATAGCTGAAAGGAAGTTGAAAGAGCTTGATGCTGAGAAAAAGAATAGCAGTGGGAACTTTATTCAGGATTTTTTTCGTAAAGTTGAGAGGCAGAAATGGATCGAAGAAAAAGTTAATTTGGAGCGAATTGAACCTGCTTTTAAGGCCCTTGATCTTAACAAGGTTTGATCATTATGTATATAACTTTATTTATTTTATGTTTTTTTTGTGTGTGTTAGGAACATTGGTTACTACTTAGTTAGTTAGTTAGTTAGCAGACCGGCTTTAGTGTCCCACAATGCTATACCATCTCGATGGTGTACCACTTAATCTTGACCGTTTAATTGCATTAACAAATCACGAACGGCTCAAATTGGAGTGGCACTTAAGATGGTACACCATTATGGAACACCAAAGCCCCACTGGTTAGTTTGAGGAAGGGTTAGCTTGAATAAGTTGTCGAGTTAGTTAGTTTGAGGAGGGGTTATCATCTCTTTTTTTTCTTCAAAAAGAGTATAAGTTTGTGCATTGAATGTGACTTGGCTATAATATGTGAAGTTATTACAGGATGGTCAATGTTGATGAATTTTGAGTTAATTTTGTGATTTTTGCAGTTGAGGAGTTGCTTTGGATTTGATACATTCTTCCCGATCGACGTAAGGGAATATGGAGCTGGATGGATATTCGAAGGGAATTTGAGGAAACCCATTGAAGAAGTGATGCCTAAGTTAGAGAAGAAGATGGCTGAAGCAACAGGAAGGGAAGTTGTGTTGTGTTTTCAGGAGAGGATTACACCGCAGGTACCATAATATTAAGTGGCACAAAAGGTTGCAGAGAACAACTTGAACTGTATGATGATCATCTGTGAACTTCCAAAATTAAATGCTTCCTGGACATGTCACAGTGTGTTAGGCGGCACTGGCCACAGGGCAGAATAATGCATTACATAGGAGTATAGGACAACGAATGAAAAAGATTTGAAAGCTAAAGTTCTGATTTTCTATGTTTCCCTTCATCTTGTTGAATAATCATAACATATATTTTTATTTCATCTAGCTGAAACTTGTGCTTTGGAGTTTGTAGGCCTGTCTGGTTCAACCGAAGGCAGAAGTTGATCTGGAATTTGAACATTTTCAAAAGAGTACCCCATGGGAATATATCAGTGCCATCGCCTTGGGTGTTATAACGTTTGGAACTATAGCTTTGACTAGTGGCTTCTTTATCAACCCTGATGCGAATGTGGTGCCTCTATTTGGCGGATTCTTGACCATACTTGGTGTTTCTGAGGTAAGCAGGCGTAAGCTATTTGTTGCACTGTGGTTCATATAAGGCCATCAGGGTTTTGACATACTCTGTTTTTTTTTATAAATAATGTTTTTAACTTTTTATAACTTTGTACCTTCTCTTTGTGGGCTATTCTTTTTCATATCCTTGTCAATGATGATATAATGAGGTTTGAAGCTATCCAATTGATGCATATGGGTGGATGTGTTTAGAAGAACCAAATTCCATCCTCATTGGCAGGCCTTGGTTTGTGAAACTGCATTAACAATAAGTTGTAGTGGGCTTCAGTATAGGCTTCATTTGCCTTGGTATTCTTGATGAGCGCTGAGTTACAGAGAACTGCAAAAGACGCATTATGCGGAACGTCAATGCTTTACTTTGCCTGAGTGATAGTACAGTAATCAGTACATTGATCAAAGTGGAGTGTGTGCAAATTTCATCACAAAAAATCTCACTCCTAATGTGGCTGACACTTCGATTTTTTTTTGAAGGCTTAAGAAAATATGAATTGTCCTGTTTTGTGCAATGTAGCCTAGTCTTTGACCATGGGATACAATTTGATATCTACAGGTTGCCACAAGGTGGACTGCTAGCCGTTATGGTGTCAAGCTCAGCCCATCGTTTCTAGTTCCATCAAACTGGTCAGGGTTCTTGGGAGTAATGAATAACTATGAGTATCTTCTTCCCAATAGGAAGGCTCTCTTTGATATCGTAGTGGCTCGTACCGCCAGTGCATACTTGGCATCTCTAGCACTTGCAGTTGTTGCCTTTATATCAGATGGTAGCTTTAATGGAGGTGACAATGCATTGTAAGTCTCCTTCAGCCTTTTTTTCAATCCACTCTCCTTCATCTCTTCTTTTGCTGATTAGGATTACAACCATCCTCATTAAAAGAAGAAATTTTAAAAGAATTTTTTTTTGTAGTTTTCAGATGTTGCCAAATTGCATTTACCAGCTGTAGGGATGATCTGTTTGACAACTTGACCCACCATCGTCTTCTGCGCTTGCAGGTTTTTGAGGCCTCAGTTTTTTGAGAATAATCCCATATTCTCTTTCATTCAGTACGTAATTGGACCTTATGCGGATGACCTTGGGAATGTCCTGCCTTATGCGGTGGAAGGACTTGGTGTACCAGTTGATCCCCTAGCGTTTGCTGGGTTATTAGGTTAATCTCCTAGCTTTCAATGAGCTCATGTGTTATTCAGTGAATTCTGAATTATGTCAAGAAATTTGCGTGCATCTTTTATTAACAAAAAAAAAACTATAGAGGGCTTTGCAAGCGTACGAGCTCCAGAAGTATCAGTTTCTGTTCAACTACTTAATCTAGTCTGTTTTGTGCAAATTTATCTTTCATGCAAAAGCATTGAAAAATAAAACTGCTGCTGTGCTGTACAAAACTATGTTCTGACTTCTGATGTGCTGTGGGAAGTATGTGTGATTCTGCTTTTTGTTTCCTTAGGGGTGGTGGTGACTTCATTAAACCTGCTGCCTTGTGAGAGACTTGATGGAGGTCGAATTGCACAGGCTATGTTCGGAAGAAGCAGCGCTGAATTACTCTCTGACGCCACATATCTACTACTTGGTATTGGTGGTCTAAGTGGCAGTGTCCTCTGCATAACTTGGGGTTTGTTTGCTACCTTCTTCCGACGCGGAGAAGACATTCGAGCTAAGGATGAGATAACCCCAATTGGAGATGACAGACACGCCTGGGGTGCTGTCCTCTTCCTTATATGCTTCCTTACATTCTTTCCTAATGGAGGAGGCACATTCTCTAGCTCTTTCTTCAGCGCACGGTACTTTAGACTTTAGAGGCTAGTTGTAGACTTGGTAGTGTTGGTACTGTATAGTCTTTGCAAGTGTATACTTGGTGTATTCGTTCTAGTATACAGCAACAAAAACAACAACAAGCGAGTGTAAATCCCCATTCAATGGGGGTGCTTGGGGGTCGTGATGTACGCAATTGTACCCTCCTTAAAAAAAACTGAGAGGTTTTTTTCGAGATTGACCTTAAATGCATTGGTGGAATGAAGTATTGAATTCCAACAACTTCACTAAAAATAAGAAGTAATGGAAAGTTTTCTTAGCTATTTTGCTATATTCCATAAAAAGTATTGTATTCTTTCTGGTATATAGATGATAATCCGAGATACTACAAAAGAACGCATTTGTAAAGATGATTGCCAGAGCACCAACACAGTTTGATGCACTAACATGACAATGCAGCACAAAATCGATACATATGATTGATCTTCATATAGGCAAACATGAAGTCTATGTCTCTACATCACCTTGACATGAGATTGGTACAAGGCTCAACTAAAGTGCGCTTAACACCTTTTTGGTAGTGCTTGTAGAGCTTACATTACCCTTAGTCCCTTACCTTCACCATGATTAGCTCACTAATGCTTCACTTGATCACATAACTTCAAAATGTTTCAACACAAAAGGTATTTAACTAATCAAACTAGTGTATCTCTTGGGTGCAAAGAACTAGCACCAAAACCTAATAAGAGATTGTTAACTGTTAATAACTACAACATTTCGTCGTCGGTACAGTGTTAATCAATTGTCCAGGTGTACTCAGCCTTCCCTCTAAAAAATTAAGACGTTTATTTATACATACCAAACAACTAGTACCAAAATAGTGTAGAATACTAACACTTCCATCTCCACAAACCACAATTTTATAAAACCAAAAACAAAATTATGAGGTTTGATAGTAGTCTATAAGTTTTGTGTGAAGAATAAAAAAGAATAATAACCAACAACCACATTCTATTCTTCCATTCCATCACTCCCCATTAAAGTGGACATTGTTCGATCACCTAGTAAAAACAATACAACTATTTATTTCTTTTTGACAAAGAACAGTACAACTATAAATCTATAATAACTCTATAATTCTATAAGCAGAAAGAAAAACCGTTGAATAAACAAGAGTGAGCGAGTGAGACAGATCAATTTAGAAAGGGAAACAAACTAAGAGGCAACTCAACTCAACTCAACTCAACTCAACAGCAACAAGTACAACAGTGTAGTGTAGTGTAGTGTAGTGTAGTGTACATTGTACAACTGTTACATTACAGAAGTAATTACATCCTCCCAACTCCCAAGTCCCAACAACAAAAAGAAAAAGAAAAAAGAAAACGAAAAATCAATTTCCAATTGCCGTTCGTATTTAAGTGTTAGGGGTTCACACTTCTTTTCTTTTTTCTTCCTTTCGCTCTTTCGCAGAGCTTATTTTCTTTTTCTTTTCTCCGGACGGACAATTAAACTCTCAAGACACTCTTCAGTACTGTATAAATTCTCGACTGAACAATCTTTCCAGTGAGTCAGTTATCAGTTGTCACCACTTTTCTCCCTTCCTTCAGGTCCCCTCTCCTCTCCTTTCTCTCTCCTACACTTCTGTTTTATTTAATCAATTAAATCAAATTAAATGAAAATAATTTCATGATTAATTTAATCAATTATATGAACCAAAATCACTCTTTTCCTTTTCTTTTCAATCAGGGCATATTGAATTGCATTTGGAAATCTTTAATTAATTAATTAAGAATCAACTTAATGAATGATGATAATAATAGGAGTATAATTTAATGTCAGTGACTATTGATTGGTTGTAGGTTTGTGAGATTGTGGCGGTGGTGGGGCTAGTTTCTTTCGAATGGCAAATAACCCTCAGTTTGCAGGCGGGCCCGGTCCGGTAAGCATTCTTAATTCTGCTTTTTGTTTGCTGTTGAATTTATTTGAGTAATTTAATTTGATTGATTAGTGTTTGTTTTGTTGTGTTGGGATGATTATTGCATTGTTGTCTTTGGATGATTTTGGAATTTGTTGAGGAAAATCGAGTGAGGGGACTTGAGTTGAGTTACTTATGAATTTAATTGAATTGAATTAGGAAAAGTGGAAAGAGATGAGTTTTTGTTTGTGGGAGGGAATTTGGAATTCGGGGTGTGGGTCGGTGAGGGTATTTATTAGTGGTCAACACAAGAGGGGTAGGATTTGGATTGAGAGAGAGGCTAGTAGGAGATAATTTTGATAAACAGCGGAAATGGTGATAGGAAAGTGAGATCCAAAATTCTGTGTAGGGCAGCACTGGTGGCTAGGAGACGGAGTAGAGAGGCCGGAGATTGATGTTGATAAGCTGTAGATTAGATTCTAAGGTTAATAAGTTGTTCTTGGGTTGGAGGCATGATGGAGTGCTAGTAGTGTAGCCGAATTCTGTATATGTTGAGACTTGAGAACCTAATATTCGGTGTGGACTTAATGTGGATGTATGCAGAGCATTGAAATGTGATTTTTTTTCTTCCAGTTTTGTCTCCTTTTCCGTTGATTCTTGTTACCTGTTCTCTCACCCTCTTGCTGCCTTTTACCACTTGTACGACATGACTGCGTTAGTGCACATGCCTCTGTACATGTTTGTGACTTTGTACAACTTTTTCTAATTCTACATTTATGAAGAAATGTGTTTGATCCCTTCTCTCTTTTTTTTAAATTTTAAAACTCATAGCAGTGGCCTCAGTGCCTCATAGCCTCCGTCTGATCACATTTGTTTGTTTTGCTAGCCACATCATTCGTCAATGTTAGGATCTGTTGGCGCCCCCCAAAATATTCCTCCCTCCATGCAGAGTCAGGTATGAATATATTGTAATGTCAGGAAAGAATGAATTTTTTTTGAACTTGGATTGTTTTGGACTTTTGGGAATAGGGACGTAGGTTGCACATTTGAAGTTACTTACGAAACTACTTTTTACAGTTCCGATCAGTGGGCTCTGTGCACCCCCCTCAGCAATATGCTCACTCCCCATCTCAGCAATACCATCATCTTGGCCCTGGTATGCACACGTCTAATTTGGCAATGGCTCCTCAGTCTCAGCAGATTCAATTTGCTCAACAAATGCAACAATCGCCTGCGAGGCCAATGGTGCCAGGTCAACCTCCTCAAATGTCACAATTGTCTAATATTCAGTCAAACAGGCCTATGTCATCTGGATTTCCACAACCTGTACAAAATCTGCAGGCTCCGAGTAGTTTTGTGCCTGCCTCGGGTGGTCCAGGAATTTCTCATCCTCCAACTTATATGGTAAAATCTTTGTACACGACATCTTGTTGGCACCTTGGTGCTCCATTTTACTACTGTGAATTATCTTTTCTGACTTTTCCTGTACTATCTGTTTGGCCGAGTGCAGTCGAATACGTTTTCAACACCCCAGTATCAAACGATGTCTCAGATGAATCCTCAGGGAAATTCTGTCCCTGGTCAGCACATGGAGACACCTGGTAACATGGGCGCACCGCCGGTCACACCTTCGCAATTGAGCGGACAGCTATCAGCCCCGATGCTTCAGGTATCATATCCTAATCCATTCCTATGTCATAAATAAATGCTTTTGTGAAGTAATAGGTTGATAGCCAGAACTTAGTTGCTGATGTTTGTATCTGTGATAATTTGAATTAACATATTATCTTAATACCTTTATTACAGGCCTTTGATTCGCTGGTTAGGAATGTGGAACATTCTTCCTCTGACTGGTTGGAACACACAAATAATGGAAGAAAGTAAGTGATAATTGTTCTGTGCTTGATTCTTGTGTTGGTCAGTGGAGGAGGACTGCTATGTTCTCGGAACTTGAAATACTGTGTCTGAAACAGCTTATTGTTGTCCATTACATAGTTTTGCTGTATTATTCGGATATGGAGCCTGGAATGGCTGCTTTTGCCTACCCTTTCTTCTCCTTGCCTCCTTTAACAGAAGTTGTTGTAATGTTATTGTTCATTGCAATTATGTTATATTAGAAGGCTTTGCTACTTTGCATTTTTTTTGGCTTCACATCATTCTTCTGTTACTAATCTTGTGTCAATCTTTATCATTCATCATCGCTTTTGATTGTTTTAGACCTTAACTGATATTATGAACTTTGGGTAAACAGATGAAAGTTCTTGCGTTTTTTTCCTTCGGTTAATGTCTTCTTGCATGCCCCAATTTTATTTTTTTTGCATGTTTATAACATAATTAGGCCCAAACTCTCAGCTCCTTTTGTATCATGGTGTATCGCATACGATAAGTTTTTTTCTTCCTGTTGATCAAGCGCTTGTGCTTTGAGTTCTGTCCTTGGTTTCAGCTGACATGGTTAGAATAACTTCATTTTATTACTTTCACCAATGCAGGTTTTACTACAATAAGAAGACGAGGCAGTCCACCTGGGAAAAACCTATTGAGCTGATGAATCCTCGTGAGGTGGGTGAAACAGAGAACTCAAACCTTTCAAAAAAAAAATCCACACTTCATAGATTATACTATTGTGACCTAATCTGTTTGTGCAATATATGAGTTATATCAGTTGGTTGTTGTAAACGGTTAAGCTACATCTCTTTCGGTAGTGTGTTGATCACTGTTTTACATTTTTTGCCATTATAATATTTTTTGTTCTTTTTGTTTCATTCTGTAAAATAAAAGATAAGATTTACTTGTGATCTTTTTAATCAGCAGCCACTTACCATCTATTGTCTGCGAAAGATTTTAAAATTATACTTGGATTTTTAAGAAATGTTCATTGCTTCATCCTCTTTGCTTAATAGTTTGCATAGACAAAGTTTGATGAGGGTGGTCAAGTTGGACACGAATCTTCTTTGCTTGGAGGAGAGTATATTGGAGATAGGAGGGAATGGGGCAAAAATATCTGAGTCATAGATCTCATTTGAGGATTCAGGTGGCTAGCTTGCATCATGTGTCTGTATGTTGTGTTACTTGCGTATATTCTGTGTTGTTCGTGCCAGATTGTTGTTGAGTCACATTCTTATGGGTTTTTCACTCCAATTACGGTTCTGTTTTCTTCTTCTTTTTTTTTCTCCTTGTTCCACTGAGATCGGAAACAGCGTCTCTTTTTTTTTTATCAAATCAGTGGAAAGGTTGCGTACATCTTGACCCCCTACCCCCGTGGAATGGGGTTACACTGGGTTGATGTTGTTGTTCCTTTGACTGCAAGATTTCTTTTGCATGTGGTCCCCTAATTGTTTTACCTGTGTGTACTGTGCTCCACTTATTGTTTTGTGTTTTGACAGAGGGCTGATGCAACTACTGATTGGAAGGAGTTTGTGAGTTCGGATGGAAGAAAGTGAGTTTCATATTTAGCTGTTATCTTGTATTAAATGTACCATTTCTTGGATTTGTTGATGGCTGATGTATGCATTGTTTGAACGCTGTTGCAGGTATTACTATAACAAAGCTACCAAACAGTCAAAGTGGACAATTCCCGAAGATCTGAAGGTCTTGCTGCACCGACCCATATCAATGTTTCTTATACCAGCACATGCCTACAAGTTTGCCTGAATTTCTTACTTCAAACCAATTGAGGGGTTCTCAAAGATCTTTTTTTTTTCTTTTTCTATTTGCAGCTGGCTCGAGAGCAAGTGGAAAGGGTATCTCACTCAGCAGAAGCTATTGGAAACACCCATGCTTCAGTGTCTGCTTCTCTATCTGATGTCAGACAAACTTATAGTATTGATGCTAAATCTGCTGCTGTTGTGGTATCTTCAAGCCCTGCCGCAGTGACGCCTGTGGCTGGTGCTACCTCTCCACCTAGTCCCTCATCTCATGAGCTTGGAGTCTTGTCTGGAAGTGATTGTACTGAGGCACCCACAGATGCTGTTAAAGTCCAGTCACCTGCCGTAAAACCCTCTATAGATGTTGCTGATCCAGTTACACTTGCCACTTCTGCTGACACTTCAACTTCGCCAACGTACATTATCCTTTCATTTGGCTTGCGTTTTGTTATTGAAAGTATGTCATTTTGGTCCTAATGGAGATTTATTCTGATTTTGTAGTAAAGAGTCCAATACAGTTCAAGTGGAGAAAGCTGTGGATTCTCAGCCAGATGCTGTGTCACAAGAATCTGAGGTCGCACTAGTATTGCCTATTTCTATTAACTTTGTTGAGCTTCTATTTTGCGTGTGTCTAGTTTAGCTTTCCTTATGTGCACTTTGGGCTGACAAGTTATTTGTCTACCTGTTTTAGGGTGCCGATAATAGTATGGAAGTAGGTGGAAAGGCAAATGTTACTACCTCTGCAGTTATTGAGCGTGAAAGCCAGACATATGCTAGCAAGCAGGTGTGCTTTAAATTGCAGTCTTCTCTCGAGTCAATGTGTAACTTTTGTAGACTGTTAATGCAACACTTCTATGTAACAGGAGGCAAAGGAGGCATTTAAAGCACTTCTTGATTCTGCAAATGTTGAATCTGACTGGACCTGGGAACAGGTTATTTACTGTGTTGAATGCACTGCATTGGTAATTGATAAAAAGGCTTTCCTCGAAAGTCCTGGAATGCATGCTTTAATGTATGTGCTGTTGGTGTTTGGGTATTTCAGGTGATGAGGTTAATTATAAACGATAAAAGATATGCAGCACTAAAGTCACTTGGAGAACGGAAGCAGGCTTTTAATGAGGTTTGATATGCTTTTCCAGATGTTATTGTTAATACTGGTTAATATGATTAGTAAATGGCTGCGTTGAGCTACTAAAATTAACAACTAAGTTTTGAGTCATGACTTATCCCATCAATCTCTTTTTGTCGTCTTTTTAGTATTTGAGTCTGAAAAGGAAACAAGAAACTGAAGATAGGCGTGCCAAACACAAAAAAGCAAAGGAGGACTTCTGGAAAATGTTGGAAGTACGTTACATACCTTGTATTTGGATACCCTGTTGAGCAAATTCAGTTTGGTTTCTAATTTCTTCTTTCTTGCAGGAGTGCAATGAGCTGACTTCAGCATCACGATGGAGGTAAATTGTCTATGGCCACATTTTCTCTTAGCGAGTTTACCATGTAATTGGTGTCCTCTTCTCATCCTTTCTTCCTACATGGATACAGCAAAGCAATAAGTGTTTTTGGTGATGATGAGCGTTTTAAAGCTGTTGAGCGAGCCAGAGATCGCCAGGATATGTTTGAAGAATACTTGGCTGAACTTGAAAAGAAGGTTTGTTTCACATTCTGGTGACTGACAACCATATATGTTCTTTGTCTTGGATTGATGCCTTTTAGACACAATAGATTCAGAAAAATAAGATTGCTTGTGTTGGCTGTGTATATCTTCACTTAGTTTCAATTTTTGGATCTTGGATTGTAGGAACTTGCGAAGGCAGAGGAAGAACGCATACGAGATATAAAAGAGTACCGTAAATTCCTGGAGTCATGCGATTTTATTAAGGTAAATATGGTGTTATCATTTTTTTCTCTTGTTTTTACCTTCCACTGATGAATGTTTTTGATTCACTTGATACTGTATTGTGATTTGTTAATGATTTTCTTACGGGAACTCCTTTTTGTGTACTCAAGGCAAATAGTCAATGGCGTAGAGTTAAAGACCGCTTGGAAGCTGATGAAAGATGTTCACGTCTTGAAACGAGTGACCAATTGAAAATTTTTCAGGTGGTTGCTCTATCTGATATCTGAGAAGTGATTTTAAAATTGAATTGTCCTAAATTTTAGATATGCTGTCACAGGAGTATGTTGACGATCTGGAAAAGGAAGAAGAGGAGCAGAGGAGAATAGCGAAGGTACTTATAGTGACTTCTTGGTTCCATTTTATGTATCTGCTCTCTCTTTCTTAGCTGGGAGAAGTTTGAAGTTTCCTCATTTGAATTACGTAAAAGCAGGATTTGCTGTGGACTCCTATGTATCTGAAGTCTTGGCGTATCAGCAATCTCTGTTGCATAATTCTTGTGCGGATTAACTGTCTCAACTGACTGTTATACTATTGATGCTAACAGGAAGAATCAAGAAAAGCTGAAAGGAGAAATCGGGATGAGTTCCGGAAGTTATTGGAAGAACATGTTGCTGATGGGACTCTGACTGCAAAGATTAGTTGGCGTGATTATCACCTTAAGGTTAGTTGACTTAGTTCCAATCTATATTGCGTGCGATGGAAGTAAAAGCTCATCTATGGACCAATGAACCAAAATGTTTTTATAGACTATCTGTGCGTCTTTATACTTGAAGAAGTCACATACTAGTAGAAAAAATCTCTTTGTTTTGCTAACTCTCCCAATTCCCGAGGTAATGGTAATGATGATTAGTATTTGTGTCTTGCATTCAATTGCAGATGGTTGCTCTTCTTTTAATGAATATCAGTCATAACTCTTAAGTGGTTTATGTTTTGTTGGCTTGAAATGATATATGAAATTCTTGAAAATGAAGTTCTGTTAGTCTAGACACACATCTTTGTACTAAGATATTGGTGTCTTTATTTATAAATTTCTTTACCTTTGTACTTTTAGGTGAAAGATTCACCCACGTATCTGGCAGTCTCCTCCAATACGTCAGGCTGCACTCCTAAAGAGTTGTTTGAGGATGTTGCTGAAGAGCAAAGGATTCAGGTGAGCTTATGATACATTATTTACTCTCGGCGCGGGGTGTGTGTGTCTATGTATCTGTGTCTCTGTGATCATTGCATGGTACTTATGTGTGAGTTATGGTGATTATCACTTGTCCGTTTGTAATTGTCCGTTTGTAATTGTTGACTCTGACTTGCAGTGAGAGCTTCTTTTGAATTTAGGATAGGAAGTTTTATGATCTTCACGAGGTTTCTAATGGTAACATCTGTATGTCTGCAGTATGAGGAAGATAGGATACGGATTAAGGATGCAGTGAAGTCTGAAAAGGTTAGATTTGTCAACAGTGTAATTGTTCATTGGTCTTTAAATTCTTTTGCAAGATTCTTATGTGTAACTTTATTGAAGGTGGCCTTGTCTTCAACTTGGACTTTCGAACAATTCAGGGGTGCAATTGCCAATGAGATCAGCTCTCCAGAAGTGTCAGAAAGTAATTTGAAGGTAGGGTGTCTCTCCTAGTAGTCTATGCTCGAATTTAATTAGAAAGAACAATTTTCTCATGTAGTGACCTCTTTGGGCTTTAAGATGAGAATGCAGTATAATAGAGCAAAGCTAAAACCCTCCGTTGATGACAAATTTGTGGTTATCATTTACTTTCAAATGTGCATAGAACAGTTTGTGGCATAATATCATTGTATGGGTAAGGGTGCATATATCATGTTAAGGACTTTGGAGTGTCCGGATGCCCTTGGGATGCTAGTGGATTTTCCTGCTTGTTGTGCA